>JAMYIC010001896.1:0-16229 GCA_024112705.1 Microcera coccophila
TGCAGCCTTCCAACCGAGGAAGCCAAGAGAATTGAAGGCTTCTGTTGGCTACGTTGTGTTATGTTTTCTTATGTCACGTTAAGGGTCGAGGGTTCAGGGTGTGTTGCACCATGGCTTCTGATATCACCGACCCATCCCATAGTACAATCATCATTATCCCGCCTTTTCCCTCCCTCACCCAGGATCGGTTCACGCTTACCTTGTTCACAGAAACCTTGATTCTTCTTGGTCAAACCGCAAACATCCACGTCGGGGTCGTGTGGCTTCCACATGGTCATCTGCTTCGGGAAGCTGACGGGCTTCCGTCTGTTGCAATTTCCACTACACCACACCAGTACACCCGAGAAGGTCCAAGGATTGCCCACCGCTGCTTCATCAGAAACTCTAATCCCGCTCGCGCCCACTACGCTTAGGGTTCGGCCTCGCAAAAACTGCCAGCGCGTATTTTCATTACGAAGGCCTAAGGCAGGTCGGAAAGTTTAAGCAAGGGGGAGGGGGAAGGTGGGCAACCAAAGAGGAGCAAGTCGTTGAGGGACGGGCGATCGATTGATAAGCTCGGGGCCTCGTATGTTGACTATTGCCATCCAATCTCTTCGTTGGTCAGCCTGGTTGGTGATTGCATCGCGCTGTCGTGCAACGCTGGGGCACATTTTGCTTCGTACGGGCTACGGGATTACCTGACAAAGTTACGGCGAGCTTTAGACTTCAATGACACCCATGAAAAAAAAAGTTTGACGGTTACCGTAGCCGTAAAGCCAAGCTCTACCCTCCGGGCGCCTTTGAAGCCTGAATGCCTGCCCTGACTCTCCGAAGGTCCAAGGAATATTCTACCGCCCTTTCGAGTCATTCTCGGTACATACAATCTCATCACGGACTTTGGTCATCTCTCTCACCGACCCCGATCAGGGATTCAAAGTTCCCCGAATCGAACACTAGCCACGCGCTGGCCACGCGCTCGTCTCCACCCTCTAGAAGGAAAAAGTCCTTCTTCGGGCTCGTTTGATTGTTCTTTAACTCTTCTCTGGCCCCTTGGCATCAACCCATTTATTTCCGTCCGGCCAAGCCCGGCATCCGGGATACTGGACTTGTGGTTCTCTGCTGCTCCACTTCCTTCTAGGATATCCATGGATGCCCGGCGCAGGAGCTTTCTTGAAACGGGCAAACGAGGGGGGGAGGGGCCTGAATCGACTGCGGCCTGCCATGTGTTTTGGGACTTTGAGTTGAGCCTCGAAGGCGGCCTAATTGTGAGATTAGGTCCCGTGTCTTGGCGAAGACCCTTGAGGGATTGATCCGGCGTTGGTTTGTCAGCGGCCGATATTGCGGCACTCGACCTTGCCCGTCGAGTTTGGTGAATGGGCCGACTGCTGGGGATTTCGGTCGGAGCATCACACGCAATCGCGCCGAAGCAACGGGTATGTGATATCATGGCTGTCACTCTGACCGGGCGTATCGCCCCTTTGCGCTGGTGGTACAAATATCTTTAATTTTACAGTAAGTCTAGCAGATCTAACGTCACTAATGGAAGTTACCATCCGTCCGATCGGAGTGTGGTTCTTTGGTATAATCAAACAAACGTTTAGAGTTCTTCCGCCTCTCCCGTTGCTTGCCTCAAGCCCCTCGCTTCTTTCCGATGTTCCACCCCCAGGATATCAATTTCCTAACCACCTTTGGCGTAACATACGCTGTTAACGGCACCCGGATGAAGATGAAACTCTTGTGGATGGCGTAGGCTAACGCCAGCTGAGTCGCCAAGCCTGTCGTATCTGTCAGCATCTCCTTGTGCTCGCCATTAATCTTTCGGTAGCCCCCTTTGGGTATACTCACTGGCTTCCTCCTCATTGCGTTCCGAAGCCTCTCCGATCCCCCAACCAGCCATCTCCACCTTGTCGCTAATCTCGCCGCCATTGCCAAGTGTGTTGGTCTCAGCCTTCTTCATCGAAGCCCAGTAGTTGTGCCACTTCTGTTGCGCCGTCTCGGGGATGTATTGCTTAACGAACTCGACGACCTGGTGCTCGACTCGTCCTAGTTACCCCAAACCAAAGACGAATTAGCAAATCGTGACCCAGGAAGATGGATAGTCAAGGGTAGAGATTCCAGGATATCTTACCAATCTTATCTGCGCCAACTGCCCGAACGAACAGGAAACAGAAAGGAAAATCCAAAACGCTCAGCGCAAAGTAGACGCCCACGGCTGACCAGCCATAGTCCTTTGAGAGCTTCTTCAGCCTGGCTGAGAGCGATAGCGGCTCTTGGCTTTCCTTGCCCGTTGAACCCCTAAGGTCTCCCTTGCGCCGCGAAGAGAATCGGAAGCCCCGACGCAACGCTCCCTGGAACCGCCCCGGGGCCGTGACATATCGCAGCCTCGTGGAGAAGTTGTCAAATGGTGCTGACCGCCCCCGCCACAGCTGAGTCGGCAATTTCGACCCCGTTTGTGATGTGAATAGTCTTCTCCACGCTCCATTCCACGCCACCTGTTGAGTCGACTGGCTGAAATAATTAAGGGGCACCCGCGCCCCACGGACAGATTGCCGTAACATGGCTACTGAGTCCAGCGTTAGTGTCGTCTATATCAAATCCAGGTCGCTGTATCGATTTCGGGACCAGAACGGACGCTCCGGTGCCCCTAAAACTCCTTTGCAGGAGAGTGTTGCTGATCGGCCGAGCTCTCTCAGGGTCACGGGTATACCCAGAGCTTAGGGCCTCGAGTATCGGTCGTCCGGATGAGGCGACAACGGAGCCTTCAGGTTTTCCGCAACCGTCGCGTCTAGGGGGGTCGTAGAGTGTTGGGAACCAGTAAGACCGTAAGCCTAAAGCATTGTGACTCCGGTGCAGAGCAAGAAAGAGGAACCGCGCTCGGTGTTCGGGAGATATGGCTATACGCGAGATGAGCTCTTGGAAGGATTGATTTTTTTTCCCTCCGCAGCTTCGGAGCTCACATTGACGTAAAACGCGCCACACAACAACCCCGAACTCCCGGGTCCGGGGGGGCCTGGTGAGCCACACATAATTCGAGCTACGCCGCATATCGGTACATCACGTGCTTGATGATCACAAATACATATGTCCAAGTACCAAGGCCACAACTGAGGCACCTGTTATTCAAGACACACGAGATGACGGTGGACACTGGGTGGGACACTGAGCTGGGGTACATGAGCTGCTGAGGTGGCTGGGCTCGGTGATGTTCAGTGGTGGCGACAACGGACTGGGAGACATGGGAGTGACCATAGGCTTCATTGATTGGTCTATCTATCATTATTAACATTGTAAGTAGTGACGGTCTGTAAAGCAGACAACTCACCTACTTACATGGCACTGTTAGCGATCCTCAACCTTATCTGCACCAATCGAATACAATGCTAGATAACTTAACTTGGCGAGATCTTGCGATTTCAATGTGCATCTAAAGATGCCTACCCTATAACATTATCTGGATAGGTTCGCCAAGCGTAGGAAGACCAGCAACCTCTGCCCATCTGTTATGCATTTAATTATTGAGTGTCTACACCGAGAGCTTATGATGACCTCGACAGTGGCGGCTATTGTTTCAGTCTTTAGCTTTCATTGTCTCAATGCTTCTGCTCATGTATGGGCTTGGTGAGCAAGTCTCTGACATCCCTGTCACAAATCCCAGAAACAACGATCCAGCATCCGAAGTCCTGTGGTAGCCCATCAGACTAATTAATCAATGACATTATGGTGTCACAGGACCCGATTCACCGATCAGTCGAGACAGTTGCACACTTGCCCGTCCACCGGCGTGCGACACATGATATCATTCATCAGAGTCGAATGGAGAGATGAGACATGGGACATGAGCTGTGGTGCAACGATCGGCGAGACTACCCCTTTGAATTGGAAACAATTATCTAGATGATGTGCAAGAACGTAACACCTTCATAGCACCGTTGCTCTAGGATTCACTGCTGTTGGGGATGTCTGGTGTGACGCCATCATGGGACGGTGTTATTCACGCGAGACTCCCCTGATATAATAACGCACTGGGTAGCCAAAAAAGCCCGAAGAGATTTTAGTTTTCTCAGGCGCCCCGGAAATTTACACAACATCGCGAGAGGTTCGGTTAGGAATGATTTGTAGTGCTTCCGATAGGGGTCGCAGATCGCTGTACACTCTCACATCGCTGTTTTGGTTCTGTATCAGCTCTCGCAGCCGCAATCTGACAATACATTCAAGATAAGACATCTTGTTGACAAACTGGCGGACGATCTAACGTTTATTCTGCTCGAGTACCCTGTTGGCCTACAGCACTTGGCGGGTTGGGAATCGGCAGCTGACTGCTGCGAATTCTGACAACTGCTCCTTCCATCGATCACCTGGCAACTGAGTCACTAACGCTATTGCTAAGTTCTTCCTCCGGTCCTACTCTTCACTCCAAAGACCTGCATCGACTCCAATCGATTGATCCTCAATCGTCTTCATACATAACACCAGATCTGCCCCTGGCAAGGAGTGGAAGTCTCCCTCATGAATCTTCAACACTCTAGGAAGCTGATTCACGTCGTGTTTAGCCGACTTTAAGACCCTGGTGGCCGCATTTGAGTGCAAGGCCTGGTTCTCTTATCGAAAGTCACACCATCCTTGATTCACTGTAAGCTACTACGTGCATCTTAGGCACCGAGTACCGAACCTGACTGCAGATAGTTCTTCCACCTGTTCGCTTCTTATTTCTACAACTCACCAAGTCACTCGTTCTCAGTCATTCGTTTCTCGTCGTTCGTTTCAACCCCAATGGCCGAAATGGGATCGGCCACTATAACATACGGAAAGAAGAGGAGCTTACTCAGATCCTTGGGATCACGTCGTCGTCAGAAATATCTTACCGAGTCATTTCCCGTCAAGAAGACTGTTATGACGCCGCCCTCGTTGGGCAAAGGAACTATCAGGTTGGTTCAACCAGAGCCGCTCACCATATCGGTCCCTGCGTCGAATCAACCCCTTAGGCGTTCCTTACGGACAATGAACCACTACCATGTAGACATCATGGATGAAATGGCAAGTCGACTCCTCGAGGACTCCAGCTCTGCATCTCAACAACAAGACATGACATTGCCTCCATGCGACGTGACAGTTGATACAACAGAGGCAGTGGACCCCCAACAGCTTACCACCGAGATGACAGATGAGGTTCTTGGATCTAACCTAGAGCTGTCACCATTGATCGGAAGGCTGTCGACGTCCCCTGATGCCCGGTCCAGGTCCTCGCGGATTGAAAAACGTTCGCCGAACGGCCTGGAAAAGGCGCTGAGGCGAGTCACTGCTACTCGATCGCGATCAGACTCTGCCCAGAGGCGGAAGGAATCTGGTCTACTTCGTCCGCTTCCTGCTTCGAAAACGCTGGCGCTCGACCCTCTCAAGTTTCATCCAAAATCAGATCTCAAGCCCTCATCCTCTGTTCCCCTTCTTGCTGTTGATGGAAATGTCGGACGACGGAAGTTGAACAATCAAAAGCTTACGGTACCTGAGGAGGTTGCAGATGCTGACGAGATTAACCAAAAAGTCAACGCAATGCTCGCAGCTACCAGCGCACTCAAGCCTTCACCACCTCAGATGAACAACGGCGCGGCATCCAAGTTCACTCGTATAGTTCCGGCAAAGGTGTTCGCGAGAGTCACTAATGCTTGGGATCGCCTTCATTCTAAGCCTGCTATTCCAGAAGATGACAGAGGCAAGGGATTGAAACCGTTTCCCGGAGAAGGGCTGGATGCACTAATTAAATCGGACACTCCTGATCACAGCTCATCTCCTACGGACTTGTCGCCTATCAGCACGATTGAAATTCGGCTGAACGAAGGCGGCAACCTAAACAAGAAGAAAGTTCAGAAGATAGTCGGTGGCCAAGTCGTGCGAAAACCCGTCGCCGATGACGGAAAGTCGCTACGGAGTGGGAAATCAATCGATGACCCGTTCGCGGAACCCGGAAGCATTCGGACTCCTACGCGATTCGAGAGTCGACTGAAGCTCGAGGCTGACATGGAGAGTGGCACAGTCCCGCCGATACCACGAAACCCTTTTGAGTCTGAGAAAGGATTCGACATTAACATCGAGGATAGGATCTTGAGCACTACTCCTGTTGGATCATCGACGCCTCGGATTCGGTCAGAGGAAGTCTCGACTTCGAGTTTAGAACGGAGTCCCACAAGGAAGTATTCAAGATCAACCAAGGCACAATTTGGCCAGAGACTCGAAGGCGTTGCCCTCAGGCCTGGTGAAGATGAGGCGACCACGGCCAAACCTATCGGCCTGACGACGGTGCGAGCTAGTCAGAGAAAGCTGGTTGATCCCGTCCGAAGGCTTCGGCAGACGTCCGCCAGTACAGTCTACGACAATAATGCGAATGGCCCTAAGAGAGTAAAAAAACATCCATCACCGAGCAAGGAAGCTTTGGAAGATTTAGAGCTGGCTTTCCGCAAGTACACCAATCTCAAGGTTTCGGGTGCCAGCCCAGACGAACTGGATGAACTGGCGGGCAGCTTCATGTCAATTCCTCTTTCATTAGGCCTGAAAGACAAAAATTCATTGATGTCCCATCGGGCTTCAGGTTCGAAGATTGATGACTTTTCAAGCCCCGGAGGCCGCAAGAGCTATTCGCGGATACTCTCGTCGGCGTCGATGACTCGTATCCCAAGGCCGGTCGAGAACCCTTTTAAAGCTCGTACGGATATACGTTTCGCTCCGCCCTATCGACCGCCGACCGGTCGAGCGGATGAAATGGATGAACTGCAGTAATATGCGTTTTGTGAAAACGAGAAAATCTAGCTTCAAACACTATATTACCCAAGGGTAAGACGGAAGACGGGTGACGGCACACAATGACTGCGAGGTTGACATTACTGGTTTTGGGGCGATATATGTTCGGTTTACGAGTTTGGGCTTGTGTGTTACTAGACGATTCGCATATTCAAATGATTGCTTAGCTCGCAAGAAGCCTAATACCTTACTTGGGGCTTGCGAAACATTGCGAACGGGGCAGATAGACAACGACATATGGTGAAAAGCTAAGCAATTTTCATTATGGCAAACATGCAGGGTATCTATATCGTACAACATTTCCTAACGCCTCTCGTCCGAGTATTCCGCATCCTGATCATTGATGGTATGAAATGCTGTATCTCATCTCGTGGTTGTTTAGTAGTGACGGTGCGAGCCGCGACCATCAGTGCCGCGCATGCGTCGAGTGCCAGCAGCCTTGACGGCAGGACGATGGGTCAAGCTTCCCTTGAGCTTCAACAAGGCTCCGCTGACCTTGTCCTTCATAGAGGGCTTGCGCCTATGGTGGTGGACGGGCGCGGCTGACGCACGGGCAGGACGCCGGCTGAAAAGCCCTCGGCGACGAGGAGAAGTTGTCGTGTGGGTAGTTGTGACAGTGACATGTTCGCGGCGAGCACGACGGTTGAAGAGACCACGGCGAGGGGCCCGGCTGGTGGTGTGGCGGGAGTGAGAAAGAGGCATGTTGGTTGATTTTTTATTTGGAATTTTTGATTGGGGTTTGAGGTTCGATAGTCTTGGGTGGACTGACTGGATTGTAAGGGAGTAGTAATTGTTTGATGCTGTGATCTGGGTAAGTGGAATGAGATGGTGAGAATCCGATCCTAGTTATATATCCCGAGGTGTTCGCTGGACTTGAGACGAAACCCTGGCAGGCTCATCCCATCTCCTCTCTTCCAAGATCCTTATGACGAACCTGTGCCCCAAATGATGGCATCCCCAACCTCAGCCTTCGCAACGTCAGTGTCGATCCCACAAAACCTGCTGCGGGACCCTGTGGCTTGAACGTCACAAATGGGGTGGCGCAGGGGGGCCATTGGCGGATAAAACTGGGACTGAACCATGTAGGGACCCTGTGGCGCGTGGGTGTGATGTCATCCCCTCGTGGGGTTGGCAGCTGCGATGGCTTTACTGGGGGATCTCGACGTCAGTTGGTTGTGAGGGATGGGTTAGGGGTAGGACCGACCAGGCAGAAAACCTGATCACTGCCCTGCTCCCGGCATCTCTCGAGAATCAAGGGTCCCAGGCTAGCGCCTAACATCGCTGAGTTGTTTCAAGGAGTACTGGCCCATGGGCTTCTCCATTCGTTGTCCTCCATATGCCTTATGATTGAAGATTTTTCTTGATTTTCCCTAGGTCCTCCTCCGAGAAACCTAACCCCTTCGTCACATAGCCTTCCCACCCGCCATATTCTTCCTGCAGCCCTTCTAGGAAGGCATTCCAGGATGACGGTCGTAGACTAGCGATGTTGTGGAAGCTAGGCGTGTTCATGTCAGTGGTGCCCACGCTGTCTAGGGCGTGTTGGACGAGCCTCTCCCGCGCGGGCTCCGTGCCTAAGCGGGAGAGCATGAAGTCGAGAACGACATCGTTGGGAGAAGTGCCGGCGAGGCTCTGGAGGAGGCCTGCAACTACGCCGGTGCGATCGCGGCCGGCTGTTGGGTGGTGTTCAGATGCTTTCTCGAAAACCAATACGGAGGAGGCTCATACCTGTGCAATGAAACAGGAACGGCTCAGTTGGTTGATCCCGCACATGCTCCAAGACAGCGCGAATCGCAGGCTTGTAAACGTCTACAACACTCATATACCCTGCCCTCCAAGCTGCTTCGCCCTGTCCCTCCGCGAAATGCTCCAACCTCGGTGATGGGTGCTCTTTCTCCTGATCAAGCCACACGTTCTCCACGCCGGGGATCTCTGGACTCGGATGCCGCGTTCGTTCGCTCTCCTTGCGAAGGTCAAAGATGCGCTTCACGTGACTTGATAGCCAGGCTATGGCGTCTGGGTCGTCTTTGGCATGGTAGAGAGTCCCACAGCGGAATATACGGTTGGTGGGTAGAGCGCTGCCGGGCACGGCGCCCGCGTCCCGGATGTTGATGAGGGAGCGAGTGGGGATGAAGGGAGGGGATGCGAGGACTGGACCGAGGGTCTCCATGGGAATGGCGTACTGAATGTCAATGGCCGCCAGGGCTTCGAGATCGGTGCGAGCGGTTGCCATTTTGGGGATCTGGATTGAACCGTGGTGGGAGAGCAAATAGTGCTATTCCCGTGACGTACGGCTTGACATAGGATGTTGGTATAATTCAACTGAACCCAAGCTGGAAGAATAGCGTAACTGCTACGCTATAATAACCCCTGACTTAAAGATTGGAAGGCTCCCGGGAGATTCAGGTCTGCAGAAAAGTTGATACCAGATAGCAAGGTTCCACTGGGTTGGCTTGGATTGGGCATCAAGATCTTATCTTTGCCCCAGACTTGGCCAGATAAGAAACCCCCACAATAAAGTTTACAACGTTGGACTTCTTATACTCTCAACTCACCTCGAGCTGTTTAGACATACCCTCACCTTTAAAACATCTGATAATGTGAAGACCTAATCTATGCCTCCTTCAATAGATCGCCTTGAGCAGCTATCTGTTTTCCATCATCTTCCACATGATTACACCTCCAGTTCTTAGATGGGGCTTGACCCTCTCCGTTGCCATTCTCGCTCTTGCTGTAGTAGCGTACCGCCTCCAGCAACCTCTCCAAGATTCATCCGCCCTGACCTCACCGTTGATACACTGCTACAACAGTATCAGGACTCAAGATCCCGAAAAATTCTCTGCCCGATGCTTCTCAGTCGAGGACGGAACATTCAGTAAAGTCTGGACCGAGGCCGATATCGCTCGTGAGTCGCTTGACATTAAGACGGTGAATGGACATGTCATTCCTGGCCTGTGGGATGGCCATGGCCATTTGCTACAGTATGGTGAGTTTCTGGGCTCAGTCGATCTCTTCGGTGCGGAGACTCTTGAAGATGTGAGAGAGAGGTTGGTGAAATACATCGAAGCGACTCCCGGGGCCGGGACGAAGGAAACATGGGTTCGCGGCGTCGGTTGGGATCAGACATTCTTTGGCCGTATGCCCACAGCTGTAAGCTTGAGCTTTCTTCCTAATTTGAAGGTCAGCGACTGACTCTGTCATAGGAAGACATCGAGCAAGATAACCGCCTCAAAGGCGTCTATATGATGCTGGATCGCATCGATGTACATTGCACCTGGGTCTCCCAAGCCGTTCTGGACCTGCTTCCAGATGAAATCCCTGATATTCCCGGTGGCGAGATTGTCCGCGAGCCCGGAATGGGTGTCTTCTGCGACAATGCCATGGACCATGCTATAAACATCTGGCCCAAGCCGAGCCCTGAGATGAAGGCCAGGGACGTCCAAGCTGCCATGAAAAGCCTCAACGAGGTCGGCCTGGTCGGCATGCATGATGCAGGTGCAACGCCCGAGACTTTGAAGCTCTACTCGGAGTTGGTAGATGGAGACGATTGGACGTTGAGGGTGTATAGCATGTTGGAGTGTCCACAGAGGAACAATTATTGCCCCGAGGAAGCTGTCAAGTATTCCCGAGACGACGACCGGTTCACGGTTCGAAGCATCAAGCTGTTCGCAGGTGGGGTTCGACCTTCTTCCAGATGCAACACCGCCCAAGCAATCCAGCTAATGTCTTTTTAGACGGCGCTCTGGGGAGCTGGGGCAGTGCCATGCTCGATCCTTATACTGACCACCCGTGGACATCCGGCTCGCTTCTCATCAACGCCACAGACCTCACGCAAGTGTCCAAAGCCTGGGCCGCAGACGGCTATCAGGTGAACATCCACGCCATCGGCGACCTCGCCAACCGGAATGCCGTCGATGCCCTCGAAGCCGCTCTTCGTCAGGAATGCCCTTCCGCCAGATCACCAGAAGACCTGGCTGCTTGTCAGGCACAACGCCGGTTCCGAATAGAGCACGCGCAAATCATCCACCCGGACGACCAGAAGCGCATTCTCGGCCTCGGCATCATCCCCTCTATTCAGCCGACACACGCTACATCTGACATGAAATATGCCATTAACCGACTAGGCGCCCATCGACTTGCCAGCGAAGCCTACCGCATGAAATCGGTTCTTCCCTCGCATCCCATCCTCGGGAGCGACTTTCCCGTCGAGCCTCCCAATCCCTTCCAAGGAATGTACGCCGCCATGGCGCGCAAAAGCCCTCACACTGGCCTAGGTGCCAATGGCAGCTCGGAGGGTTGGCATGCGGAAGAGTCGCTGAGCCTGGATGAGGCGCTCTGGGGTTTCACAGTTGCGCCTGCGCATGGAGCGTTCCTGGATGGCAAGGCCGGAGTGATTCGACGGGGAGCGTTGGCGGATTGGGTTGTATTGGACGAACCTATCGATTTGACAGACCTCGATGATTTGAGAGACCTAAAGATAAGGGAGACTTGGGTAGCGGGAAAGAGGGTTTATAGACGTGCTGGAATGTGATTGAGCTCGGACGTTGCCAAGGTCATGATGAGATATGCTTAAAATAGGGCTGTGTTCCCGTACGGCGGTCCCCGCCCGCTAGTCAAAGACCCAAGGCCAGAGTGACGACTTGGCTACTTCGACCCTAGCTACAGATCTTGGCATCTTTGATTGAACGAACAGCTTCATATTCACTAAGGAGGAACTATAACACAGAGAATACAGTGATGGCAGACTTCTATGTTCGAGATACTGCGTGGCAACAGGCTCATTAATACGCATGTTCGATCCCCTTCAAAAATCCAAACCAAGATTTCCCATCCATCTCCAATCCATACCAATCGGATTTGGCTAACCCGTCCAAGGCGGGATAAAACCACGCCATTTAACGCCATAAAGGACACCTGGACAAGTGCTGTTGTAAGTGAAGGAGGCTGACGTTTCCAGTCTTCGTATGCTCGAGGCTCGTGTCCACGTAAGGTATCTTGACAACCCTGACATCAAATCATTTTTTTCAATCGGCCTTGCTGATGAGCTTGGTCTCGAGCCACTTGGCAAATTTCACTGAAGGCATGTCAACTGCGCGCCAGAAGATGTCAGCAACGCAAACGGTGAGTGGTATCGTGAAGACAGCTCCTAGCACGAAGCCGGTATTATACCACCAGCCCTCTAATCCCGTGATGCCCAGCGCCCATCTTTCGATGGCGTAGCCGAAAAGGTGCGTAGCAGGACCGTGCACAACGTAGAGGGCATATGAAATTTTGCCCAGGTACTGGATGGGAGGGAGGTTAAAGAAGCGCTGGTAGAAGTTCAAGCGGCCCACAGAAGTGACGAACAGAATGGCGCCCGGGGACTGCCAGTATCGCCATGGCAAGCAGTTCCACCACTGGGGGATAAGAGATGTCAGGTAGATCCAACCAGGAGTCTTGTCGCCGCCGTCCTCGGGCTGATTCAGAAGGTAGAGACCAACAATACTGACAGCGACCCAATAGTAGTGCTTCCATCTCGCTTCGACTTTTGAAGATTGTTGGATGGGGAGAGTGGGAACAGGCACATGGGCACCTCGAATGTGGTCGTATTCAGCGATGAGCATGCCAGAAAAGAACAGAACTGGCTCATATCTGGAGCTAACGTAAGAGTAGAACATGAGGACGGCGACGACAATCCATCGATAGACGGTTCGGAGGCGGGCAGTTCCGAGAATTACCATGAAGAGCCAGAGGGAGCAGCGGAATTCGACAGGGATGGTCCACAGGTGAGGATCGAAATCTTGAGACGAGGTCAGTCAACGAGCAAATAACAGGATTGGGGTTCAATTACTGATGGGCATTCCCTTCCACGAGAACAACTCAACAGCGTTGTACATTTCCATGACCCAATGGTGGAACTGTAGGGACATGGTAGGGAAGCGTTCGAGATGCACTTCTCGAACATTTTTCAGGAGCGCCGGATCGTTGGCGTAGTCTCTCGTCCACTCGTACACGCCAATGTAGGCGAGGATGCTCATTATCATGGTCGAGGCCATGATGGGGAAATACAACCGGAAGAATCGTCGAAACGTCATGGAGCTCACAGCCGACGAGAAGTCCTTGATGTTCCCTTGTCGTAGCAGCTTCATAGGCCGATAAGAGAGCGCATATCCCGAGATGACGAAGAATATGGCGACGCCGGGAGAGCCCTGGTAGATGAGACGCAAGAACGGTATCCTCAGCGGATTGTGGTCGTTGTAGCACCCCCAAATGTGTCTCATCTCGAAGTTTTTGAAGCTGAAATGGCAGAAATAGACGAACAAGGCGGCGAGACCGCGCATGCCGTCGAGGTAGGCCGTGGGCGACAACTTGCGGGCTCGATTGTTTGCGCTGGCCTCAGTGCCCCGGAGGAAGCTGGGGACGAGAAACTTGAGGAAACCGACCAGGGAGTCTCGGCGAGGCATCATCCGCAGGATGACGGATGGCGATAGGCCGGTGGTATTCCATAATGGGTGGCCGTATTGTTTGCTGCGGTAACCCATGTCGCTGCTCTCCTCAACGTCGACGTCCGTATACGTCTTCTCGTCTAGCAATCCCTCCTTCTCCTCAGACTTGCGTCTTGCAAATTGATCGCTCATTTTGAACTCGTCTCCCTTTCTTCGAATATTAACAAGTGGCGTTACCGGTATGCAGGGCGCAGGGCGTGAAGGGGGTCTATTTCACGAGGTCTCAAAGCAGAGCAAGAACAAGGTATTTTATAATTCAATGAATGTATAGACGACAGCCCTCTAAGACAGCGTGACCGCCAAGGTTCCCGCACGTCTGGAGAAGCGACTAAGAAAGGAAAGGAGCGAGCATCTGGCTCGTGTGTGCAAGAGAGCGACTGAGTAGGGAGCAGACACACGAGAGAGAAGGAGAGGGAGACGGCGACTCTAAAAGAAGAGAGACAAATTAATTCAGCTCGCCAAAGCACCTACGACATGTTGTGGAGTAGTCAGCAACCATTAGGGGCACGCGTCTAGTGTGGGAGGTTTCAAGAGCTGTACTGTGCTGGCCTGTGCTGGCCTGTGTTGTGCTACGGATAACTGATCTTTCAGGGATTTTCTTTTGCCCCCACAGGCAGATTATCTCACGACACCAACAGCCCCTTTGCTAGCGTCCTGATCAGGCCACTCTAGTCCCTACAGGGCATGCGACCTGGTAAGCACAGTCTCAGGGGTCTACCAACACGGGCCTGGGGAGAGAACCGTCCGCCAGAAGTAGGACGCCCAGTTCCCTCACGCGAGCACACACCCCTGAGACTCCGGAATTCCGATGCCTCTCTCGAGCCCCCCATCGGGCACGCATTGCTTCCTATGTTACCCTTTGCAGGTCCCTAAAAGGCTGCGATAGTCCACCGGGCGATTGATCACTTGTAATCCTTGCTGCTCAGCAGGGATGGGGCAGCGAATTTCTCCAGCCCCTGGCTAAGCCAAGATGAGTCAAGCCCAGTCTTATGAGTCGAAGAGCCCCCGCCGTCCCCCCCTCCCCCCTTTCAACGTCGGACCCCGCTGGTTATCTACTATCGATACCACATCGGTTAATATCAATCCAAAACTGCCCGTGCTGACACTTCGACCGAGTATCCTCGGCGTCATGGATCACGCACCGGAAGATAAAGAAGTTGTTTCGCTTCTATTGTCGGTAAATGTAGTCGACAGCGCATTTTTGAAAACTCCCGACTGCATTGGGCGATTGTTTCTAAAAGAAAGACACAACGCCGCGAGGGTGCTGACGAATGCATAGTCTCGTCCAAATCATCCGTCGTCATGTACAATGTCCCTATCTTGCTCCATCCCACCGCCCCGCTTCCTTTTGAAACATACTCAACGCCAAAATAACGCCGGTCATCAAGCTTAAGCCTGCGGGATCTTCAAATCTCTCGTTGGCATACTGGTAGATTAGTGCTCCAGCCAGTCGAGGAACTGGGGAGTAAAGTAGCTGACTACGATGGTCGCGCCAGCCCGGAGGATGCCCTCGGTCGACTCAAAAGCCATTTGTTTCAAGTCGAACACGCCAGCCTTGGCTCCCGCGTGAATCATGGCGAATTCACCGCTAACCTGGTACGCGGCAACTGGAAGGTCCTTTCCGAGGTCCTTGGCGTCGCTGATGATGTCTAGATATTGACTAGCAGGCTTGACCATGATGATATCGGCACCTTCGCTGATGTCACGAATGATGGCCCGTCGAGCTAAACCACGTCCGCCCGGGGGAAGCTGGTAGCACTTGCGGTCACCAAATGACGGTGAAGAGCCAGCCGCGTCTCGGAAAGGACCATACAGACAGCCGGAGAACTTGGCCGAGTATGACATGAGGACCGTCTTGTGAGCGATTCCCTCTTCAATCAGCTTGAGCTTGATGGCACGGATGCGACCATCATTCATATCAGAGGGGGCGACGCAGTGAGCACCAGCCTTGGCATAGGCAATAGCGACATCCGAGATGCGATCCACGGAAAGGTGATTGTTCAGGCTGCCGTCGTCGCGGAGGATACCACAGTGGCCGTGCGAGGTGTACTCGCAGAGGCAGACATCGGCGCAGATGAAGAGCTGGGGAAATCGTCGGCGGATGAGGCTGATAGCCCTGATGACGGGACCCTCTGGGTCATCAGCAGCAGTGCCAAGGGCGTCCTTGGAGCCAGGCCTCATGGGCACACCGAAGAGCATGACTGATCGGAGGCCCTTGTGGACTAGAGGCTCGAGGAAGGAGACGAGCTTGCTGACGCTCAGCTGATGTTGGCCGGGCAAAGAAGGAACGAGAATCATATCGTCGTCGCCGTCGGTAACGAAGATGGGGTAAATGAGCATGGACTAGCGGTAGAAGATCAGCGCTTGGCCTATTAATTGATTTGAGTTGCGTCCTGCGGATGTGCATACCTTGGTTAGCTGGCGCTCAGCCTGCCACGAGCGAGCCAGCGGATGAAAATAACCGCCATGAAGCTGGCTGGAAATGTCGCCCGAGATGCTCACGCTGGTTGCTGCGGTGCTGGCATAAGACATGGCGCGCGAGACATGGGATGCGCGGTCGTCGAGAGTTGAAGCGGAGGAACGAGCAGCAGAAGGTGCGGGGCGACGGGGGGCACCCTCACGATCGCGAAGGCTCAAATCCTGGACGAGGCTGGAGAAGGACATCTTGGCGGGTCAATTGACAATCTGAGGAAGATTGAGGTCGAGCGACGTGTGAGCGAGACGTGGCGAAAGCGGTGAATTTGCAAATATTCGACCGGAACTCGGTGAGTTTAGCGGAAAGAAGACGACAGGGCAAAAGCAATTCAGAAACGACACAACACGACGACACGATAGCACACAGAAGGGGGGTTGAGGAGGCGATTGTTGATGAGGAGGGGGGGATTATGGAATGTCGAAAAAAGAAGATGGAGGGGAGGACAATAAATCGGATTCCAAAAGGCCAGCCACTGATAGACTGGGGGAAAGTCTCGGTCGGCG
>JAMYIC010001898.1:0-27378 GCA_024112705.1 Microcera coccophila
GTCCATGTCCGTAGTTGTCTCTGTTCCTTTTGTTCCCATGATGATTCTCATTAATCCGTCTGCCTATCTGTGTCCGTGTCCGTGTCCGTGGTTATATCTGTTCCTTTTGTTTCCCTTAAGCGCCCTCGTCCATTTTCGTCTGTCATATGTGTCCCTGAACCATATTCATCATAGTCTCAGCCAAAGTCCGAGTTTGCTCCTTGACTATCTTTATGTCTTCCCTGTATTCCGCGGTGTCTTTCTTGACTTCTGCCATGTCTTTCTTGACTTCCGCCATGTCTTTCTTGACTTCCGCCATGTCTTTCTTGACTTCCGCTATGTCTTTCTTGACTTCCGCCATGTCTTCCTTGACTTTCTCCACGCTTTGCTGCGCCAAGTCCCTGTCGGTTTCCAATATCTCAACGCGTTCCGTCAAATCACGTATTGTATTCTTCATGTCTTGCCACATAGCATGCGTCGGTTTTTCGTTGGCTTCGTCCCCTAGTCGTTCGAGTACTGTCTTATTTATTCGCCTGAGTCTCTTGAACATGCCTTTCTGATAGTATGCAGCAGGACCCAAGGACGAGGCGTCGTCGCTGTCCTCATCGTCATCAATCGGGCGTTTTCTTTTGTTCTCAGGGGTCGTCGTCCTTGCTTCTACGTCTCCCTGTCCGTCTGGCTTATTGACCTCCGCAGTGTTGTCTTCAGGGCCCCTGGGAGTGCCGCTGGTCTGTCCCTTGGCTGCGGTGTTGCTGCTAGTCTGTCCCTCGGTTGTGTTGTTATCGTTGGCTTGGGTCACTGGCGCGAGGGTAGGCTGTATGACAGTTTCGCGTTGTCTTGGGACTTCTGTCGGTCTGTTGTTGGAAACCTTAGCCACGTTTGGCCAGTCCATGAACAAGTCTGCGTTAGGGTATACTCTTTGAAGTCTGTCCTTGAATGTGCTGTCGTTCCAGTTGTCCGGGAACATGATCTTTGCTAACTGTAGGTGTGCCCAATTGAAGGAGCTGTCCTTCCTCACCTTGCCGACTGGGTGTGAATGGATTCTGTCCGTGAATTTCGTCTTCTTCAGTTTTTCGTTCAGACTCCACCATGCCGCGTTTTCTTCATGATTCAGAAGGTGTCCGTATGTCGCCCATGAAGCCTTGTATCTAGCATACCATACCTCGTGCTGATCTTTAGTCGAGGTTGTCTTTTCTGTCACGGACAGATTAGGGGTTGGGTAATGTTGCATAGCATAAAATGCTGCATCAGTCTGGCCCGCCATGGTGTCCACCGTCTTATGCCCTTCTGTGTGTGTGTGTGTGTGTGTGTGTGTGTGCGTGTGTGCGTGCGTGTGTGTGTGTGTGTGTGCGTGTGTGTGTGTGTGTGTCTATCTGTCGCCTTACTTGTTTATCTTCTAGCGTCTCTATCATCAGGTGCTGTCGCTATCGTTTGGCGGTCTTTCAAGTGCATTGGCATACGACGGCGACGGCAAGAGAGGCAACGGTAAGGTGATGTTGAAAAGTTATATGTAGAAAGTAAAGTTTTTTTGGGTGGAAGAAGGCATTTATGTAGTGAGGTAGCCGTGATTCATCGTGGCAGTTTTGGTTGGTTTGAAACAAAAGGAATCGATTTTTGGCTGTATTTTACAAGTAGCAACACAATAGGTGAGCTTTCACGTATGTTTTCTTTGACCCAAAACTCAGAAACACCCTGTTGCCACTCGGCGGGGTTCATAGGCTTTTGGATCTACAACCAACGAAATGTTTGCCCATGACCTAGAAAAACATCGTGCATGCTTCCACGCAATTAAGTGTTCCCATTCTGTCCAGCACCCAAATAACCTATCTTCGCGAGGGAGGGTTAAATCCAGGGGGCGGGCCACCACTGGGATTGAAACCCGGAGGAGGGAAAGGGGCGTTTCCGGGGAAGCCTGCAGGAGGGAAGTTTCCAGGGAAGCCAGGAGGAGGAGCTTGATAATAGTTAGAAGTTGTTACTGAAATAAGGCGAGAGTAGAACATACCACCTCGACCACCAGGGAATCCAGGAGCTCCAGGGAAACCGGGGAAGCCTGGAGGAGGACCAGCTCCGACACCAACAGCAGGGCCCTGAGAAAAATTAGTAAAAGGCTCAACAAGTGTTGGAGGGAGACCCTACAGCAAGAGATGGAGGGGCAGCTCCCCGACCTGCAGGTCGAGCAACACCCGGGCCTGCGGCTAATGTTGAGGATATTCCGCCAGGAGCACTCTTTCCAAGTCGCGCGCTGGGGTCGGCGGGCGGAGGCGACTCGACGGAGAGGGAGATGATATGGGCACCGCGGACAATCGTTAAGCCAAGCGTTCGCTTCTCTTCAGTCTCGATCGTTTGCGCAGAGGAACCGCCGGCGCCTGGCGCGGCAGGCTTGTTCTGCTTGCGCTTGACACGTCGAAACTCTTCGGTATCGGCGAGGACAAGATTCATATGCTGTTCCCCTGTCAGCCACGGAATCTCGACAACGATGCGAAGGTAAAACTTTATCAAAAGCGAGCATCTGGCCAGTCATGGACCTGCCATCGTTCAGGGTCACCCGCATCCGCCAGTTGATCTGCAAGTATTCAAATCAGTCCTTGGTCGAGCTTCGTAGAGTTTGCGCATCTAGCAGTCATGTGCGGTGAGGGAGGACGTACGTAACCGGCCTAGATGATGGAAGCTGATTAGTATATAGACCAACAATGGATTCAAGACGCGACAAGAGAGTTTTGAAGTAGGTTAGACAAGATATACCATTTTCCCTTGTTTGTTAGACATTTTGTATGGATGATGTGAGAATGTGCTTGCTACAGATTCTCGTGCTTTCAAAAAAATTTGGAATTTGTCGACGGAGCTATTGCGCGACCGTGACGACCTTCAACTGCCTGTACCTAGCTCTGAAGGAGAGGATGAGGTCCAAAATTTGCGGAGCCTGATGTGGAAGGCTGAAAGGTACATGGAAAATGTACATTCAGTAGCGCTAGGGACGTATTAGGACTAGCCTACACCGATGTGAGCCTGGCTCGCTTGAGGGCAGACAAACCCTGGAAATTTTAGAGCCTCACAAAATTCCCAATCCACTCAACACCAACTTGCGATCTTCGACAAGTCAAACCACACCGTCGTCGATTAACACCGCAGCAATGGCGTCCGAGAAGGCAGGCAACCCCATGCGGGAGCTCAAGATTCAGAAGCTCGTTCTGAACATTTCAGTCGGTGAGTCTGGTGACAGACTCACTCGTGCCGCCAAGGTGCTTGAGCAGCTTTCTGGTCAAACTCCTGTTTACAGTACGTTGAATATCGTCAATCGATCAGAAAATATTTTCTCTAACTGCTTTTGTAGGCAAGGCCCGCTACACCGTCCGAACTTTCGGTATCCGACGTAACGAAAAGATTGCTGTCCACGTTACCGTCCGAGGCCCCAAGGTAAACTACCATATCTAGATGGATATTTGGAGCAGATATTGACATGATGCAGGCTGAGGAGATTCTCGAACGTGGCCTCAAGGTCAAGGAGTATGAGCTCCGCAAGCGCAACTTTTCCGAGACTGGCAACTTCGGTTTCGGTATCTCCGAGCACATCGATCTTGGTATCAAGTACGACCCCTCCATTGGTATCTACGGCATGGACTTCTACTGCTGCATGACCCGACCTGGTGAGCGTGTCACCCGACGACGACGCATGAAGAGCCGCATCGGCTCCAGCCACCGCATCAAGCGCGACGAGACCGTTAAGTGGTTCAAGTCTCGATTCGACGGCATTGTCCGATAAAGGGAATGGACCTTTGTCTTCACGGGATGGTCACGGCGAATAAATGAGGGTGGGGGGGAACCACAGGGGCATGTACTTTTGTTGCCATTGCATCACAGCTTGACTTGAGATTTTCGTCAAGCTACGGCCTCAGAGACCGACCGGCGCCTCTTGCCGGCTTCCAATATTCAATCTGAATGTGACGACACATGTCATTTCAAAACAGACGCTGTCTGCTTGAAGCAATCGTTCCACGGAGCTCCACGAACTTGAGAACCCTGAAAAGGTGTTAAGTTCCTGCGTGTGGACCAATGTGGCTGGCCTCGGAGCCAGCAGTGGCCGTAAATTTGTAGACGACTGCAATGATTACCATGAGAGCCCGAGAGCAACAGAGCATACATTCCCCAATGATGCCCATCTTATTTTGCTTACTCCCTCACCTGTGATATGTGTCTGGTGGGTGCATTGACGGAAACTGAATAGGTACCAAAGACATCGCTGTTATGCATTGTTGGCATTCTCACGGGAAGTAAGGAGAAGGGCCAAAATTTCACTAGGAGAACCTGAAACGCAAGTCAAACTGACGGCTCTGCCTTTTGATATGATAGTCTAGGGTGCGTGGCTTGAGGTAAGGTGGCTGTCAACTTCGCACAGCTTCAGCGGCTCCTTTTCTCAGCCTCGATCACCCTCAAGCCTCAGCGGTTGGGCCACAGCAAATTTGGCCTGGGGGGATGCTGATGGATCAAGCTCTCCAGCTCACTCTCCAAACCCCCCTGGTCCATTACGTACCGCATTTTTAAGGCCAACACCGGAGCCTCAGGAACTTAAGCCACCCCGGGTAATGCCGGTTGGCGGTACGGGAGTTGATGGGAGATGACAGTTTTGGCATGACTACTTTGGCTGTCGATTGGTGAAGTTTACGGTCGTTGCCGTGCAACATGTAGATCTTGGAGGCTTAGAAATAGATATCTGGCAGCAGTCGTCCCATGATACTTCACTTGTAGAAGAACAATCAATTGATTCTGACTCGGCGCTCCGGAGCTCCCTACACTGGCCTGGGCGTAAGAAATGAGAACCCAGAAATGAAGCGGTTGCTTAGCCAAACAAGGAAAATTGTTAAGGCGGCCTCGGGATTTCCAGGCAAAGCCGCTCAGTGAGCTTTGATTGGACAGCTAGAGGAGCTGAGACCCACTTTCTCCCTCAGACTCTGTGCTCGCTTCTCTCCATCACTGTCCTCTCTCAAAAAATCTCCATTTGCTCTCCTGCAAAGGCAGCACCTCATCCCCAATCTCCCCTCCCTTCCAATTGCACCTTGTTGCAATTGTTTCCCCTTCATCTCCAGTCTGCCGTACCTCTCTTAATATGTTCCGCAACGCCCTCCGACAGTCTACCCGCGCCGTCGGCGCCGTCTCTGCTGCTGGCAGGGTCGCCGCGGTAAGTCGTGCTCCCGAGCCCCGAATCGGCCTCAATTCCATCACCAATCGTCACCAAGCAGCGTGCATTCATCAGGATAACGCTCGGGAAGCTCAATTGGGTCACTGGACATAGTTTGGCTCCCTTCGCTGAGCCTTTTCGAGCTCTTTGCCGCTGTTGACGATGGTAGGTCTACGTTATCGGCTTCGGCTAACTAGGTTTTTTTTTCCACCTTAGGTACGAAATGCCGCACCTGCGAGCATCAACGCTGCTGCCCGATCCTACGCCTCCGACGCCAAGGCTTCTCCCACTGAGGTCTCTTCTATCCTTGAGCAGCGAATTCGAGGTGTCCAGGAGGAATCCGGTCTCGCTGAGACCGGTCGTGTCCTTTCCGTCGGGTACGTTGATGTGGAGCCAGGGAAGCAAGAGTATCCGGCCAAGGCTGCGATGCCCATAGCCTGTTCACCACTAGAAGCTCCAAGGAAACCTGTTGAGGATAAATTCAGCTGACTGAGAGACTTATAGTGATGGTATTGCCCGTGTGCACGGTATGGCCAATGTCCAGGCCGAGGAGCTTGTCGAGTAAGTAGCGCAATTAAACTGCCACGCATTGGCAGGTATCAAATTACATCACGAATCTAACATTCAATAGGTTCGCCTCTGGCGTCAAGGGCATGTGCATGAACCTCGAGGCCGGCCAGGTCGGTGTTGTGTTGTTCGGTTCCGATCGTCTGGTCAAGGAGGGTGAGACCGTCAAGCGTACCGGTGAAATTGTAAGCTTCAATCGCAGACAGTGTTATTTATCATCTAGAATTTAACCAAGGCTGACCCGAATACCAGGTCGATGTCCCCGTCGGCCCTGAGATGCTTGGCCGTGTCGTCGATGCTCTGGGTAACCCCATCGACGGCAAGGGTCCCATCAAGACCACTGAGAAGCGCCGTGCTCAGCTCAAGGCCCCCGGCATTCTGCCCCGTCAGTCCGTCAACCAGCCCGTCCAGACTGGTCTCAAGTCCATCGACGCTATGGTTCCCATCGGCCGTGGTCAGCGTGAGTTGATCATTGGTGACCGTCAGACTGGAAAGACTGCCGTCGCTCTCGACGCCATGCTTAACCAGAAGCGATGGAACAATAGCAACGATGAAGAGAAGAAGCTCTACTGTGTCTACGTCGCTGTCGGTCAGAAGCGATCCACCGTCGCCCAGCTCGTCAAGACTCTTGAAGAGAACGACGCCATGAAATACTCCATTGTCGTCGCTGCTACGGCTTCCGAGGCTGCTCCCCTTCAGTACATTGCTCCCTTTACTGGCGCTTCGATTGGGGAATGGTTTCGTGACAATGGCAAGCACTCTCTTGTCATCTACGACGATCTGTCCAAGCAGGCCGTTGCTTACCGACAAATGTCTCTCCTTCTCCGACGTCCCCCTGGTCGTGAGGCTTACCCAGGTGACGTTTTCTACCTTCACTCTCGTCTCCTCGAGCGTGCTGCCAAGATGAACAAGACCCACGGTGGTGGTTCCATGACTGCCCTTCCCGTCATTGAGACCCAGGGTGGTGATGTCTCTGCCTACATTCCCACCAATGTTATTTCCATCACTGATGGTCAGATCTTCTTGGAGGCTGAGCTCTTTTACAAGGGTATCCGACCTGCCATCAACGTCGGTCTTTCCGTCTCTCGTGTCGGTTCCGCTGCCCAGCTCAAGGCCATGAAGCAAGTCGCCGGTTCCCTGAAGCTCTTCTTGGCCCAGTACCGCGAGGTCGCCGCCTTCGCCCAGTTCGGATCTGATCTTGATGCCGCTACCAAGCAGACCCTGAGCCGTGGTGAGCGTGTAAGTCATGTCCCGCGCTGATTCTACAATGATGCAAAGATACTAATCACGTCTACAGTTGACCGAGCTCCTCAAGCAGAAGCAGTACTCCCCCATGGCCGTCAACGAGATGGTTCCCCTCATCTACGCTGGCGTCAATGGTTTCCTCGACTCCGTCCCTGTCGACAAGATTCTTCAGTGGGAGTCTGACTACCTCTCCCACCTCAAGACCAACGAGTCTGAGATCCTCGCTACCATCGACAAGGAGGGTACTCTTAGCAAGGAGACCGAGGCTAAGCTGAAGGACATCACGCAGTCCTTCATCAAGAGCTTCTTGGGTTAAACGATAATCAAAAGCATCTTGCGTGGAGAATAAAGGGGGCTTTTGGAACGTTGCTGATCATACTGAGGTACTGTAGTGTTTTTCTCTTTGGAGGTAGAGGGAATAGTCGAAGAGTTGCGCCTTAAGAAGCGATGGGAAGAGCTTAGGGACACTCACCTGTTGTGTTACCGCTTGTAAAAATAGAGCTAAAAACTCAATGAACACTCTTGATTCCGTTTGTTCCAAGCGACCCAAAATTGCACCAATGAATTACGCCTACCTTGATACATAAATACCCTCTTCTACCTAAACAAACTAAATTTTACTTCTTTAAGAGAATATAATATAAAACTATTCATCATGTAACACCAAGGGCCTATAGCAGCCCTGGATTTCGTTTCTCTCATCGATGATGAAATCGGCTCTTAGCTACACCGGGGCCCTCCGGACTGCACTACTCGCCCTGCTGCTCAACCATCGTACTACAAATCTAACGCCTACCTAGCCCTTGGTCGATGTTTGTTGGACCACTGATTCGAAATTGTCATCTTCATTGTTCCGTTGCGTTACCCCGCTTCGCCGGGCAACTTTTAGCTCTAGCTGCGCTATGACCACCTGAACTTCAAAATAGTAATTTACCCTTGGTTTTCCCGTTACGAGGCTCGTTTAGACCTTTTGCAGTGCAGCATACGCTTTCACCCTGTAACTCCTTCAGAGCTTAGGTTTAACATATATTATCTATAGGTAGGTCTACCTCTACGTTGCGGCGGGACATTACATCGTCCTCGCCTTCTACGTCGCGCACTAGGCGATCCCCCTCGAAGGTCAGCTATGCCTCCAGGTTCCGGTCGATAGCGAGATCGCTTCCCTCCGGCGCACTGCCAATATCCGAAGGGTCGTAGTATCCGATCCACGCATCCTTGGACTTAGCCAGCACGCGCGTCTACATTGCGTCTATATTGCGTCTGCTTTGCCCAACGACCTGCGATTGTGGAGCGTGTACATCATGAAGACAGCCCGGTTCAGGTCCTCCAGCGAAAAGAGGCCTGCAACGCGTAGGGAAGCGGTAGTCGTATACAGACGATGCAGTTATACTACTAATATTTTAGAGTATAGATAGGCGTAAAAAGCAGATCTAGATAGTGTGAATAAGGACAAAGGCTACCTGGTCGATGTCGTTTGCCGCAGGATGATCGTAGCCGGCGGAGTGGCGGTAGAGGACCAGGATAAGCGTAGGTCGGCAGGCAGCCTCGGGCGACTACATCAACGATCTCGCGGACGCTTAGGTTGTCGCTGTAGGCGCGGATTGCGGCCAGAGGTGCCGGGATGGTGAACGATTTGTCCTCTTGACAAATGACGGCGGCGTCACTACGCATGTTCTCGAGAATTTTGAAGAAGGCGACTTCGTCTTTTCCGCCGCAAATTCGAAGCGCAGCCCAATTTAAGCATGACGTTCTTACAAAGTACAACTCAATGGCAACTTCTTCGAGCCGGGTATTTCGTCCTCCCTTCTTTGAGCCTCGTCGATCATGGAAGTTGCAGAAATCTATCTTACCGTCCATAGAAACACTAAAATCTATTTACAGATGTGCTCAGGTCACGACTTTAGTATGTCCCAATCATCGAGGTGATCTCGGTGCATGACCCTGTATAATCACGTCAACGCCTGAACCAGCCAGCGGATGGGACTACCGCCAAAAAGTCTTGTTTTAATAATGACCCGAATCTTCATCTTCAACTTTTTCCTCTATGGATTTGAATGGACATGAGCGTTTTTGACATTTGGCTATGTAGCATCTTACCCTATAGCACTTCGAGTTACGAAACTTGCAATTCCCGTCTAACTCAACCATGAAGCGCAAAGGGGGTTATGAAGAAGTTTGAGTGCCAAAAGGTTCTAATATTGTTAATAGCCATTTCGAAATAACTGTAGACGTTTGTAGAAGCGCTGAGAAGGAATTTCTTACTACATCGGTTTGTTTTATTCATCGTAACTCAAGTAATTACCAAAACCGGGAACAGTCACTAAGTGCGGACCATGGTCATACCTCGCCCTCGAATAGCGAAACCCAAGCTTCACCTATCAACATCTATACGTGACCGGAAGTACGAAAACGCCTAGACGCCTAGACTTCCTGGTCAACCCATTGCTTTTTGACCGCCTCCCAAGACTATAAACTAAACCCCAACGGCATGGCTGAACACCTTGGCAGCCAACTGACTGAGCAATCTTGCCTTATCGCCTTGAGGCAATTCCTATAATCACCATCAGCCAATGTTACTAACGAACAAGACGCTGACACACTTACCTGGAACACGGCAAACACACTCCTGCCTTTGGCATCTCTGATGGCACCCAGCCTATTTCCAGCTACAGCACCGGCCACCAACCCAGGCACGTTTGCGACAATGAAACCCAACGCACCACCACTGGCACCGCCAAGCATGCTCCAGAACCTACCCGTAGGCCGATTAGTGCCATCCTCGGCCATGCCTTCCTCACGCATCATCTCCTCGAAGACGTCGCTGAACTGCGCATTCTCCTGCTCCTCACGTGTGTTGGCACCCGAGTTGTTGGCAGCATTGTTGGTGAAGTAGTTCCACGCCCATGAGTAAGCGTTTTGGGCATTGGGTTGGGGCGGTACTTCCTCGTCGGCCTCATCGAAGGGATCGCTGGGAGTGGCGTTGGCGTTCCCAAAGAGGCGGCGCTGAGCGTCGTAGTCGCGTCGGCGGGTAGCATCAGAAAGGGTGTAGTAGGCATCGTTGACCAGTTGGAATTTACGGGTTCGCTCAGGGCGTTCTGGAGAGTCGCTGGCAACTCGATCGGGGTGCGTCTTCAAGGCGGCTCTTGGTGAACGTCAGCTAGAGTGTGGTCTAGAGCGAACTGCAAATGGTTCCCTTTGAGTCGGCTCGGAGCAGTTGCGGCATGCAAGAGCCGCAAAGGGGGAAGAAAAAACTAACCGCTTGTATGCATCTCGAATCTGTTGCGTCGTCGCTGACTCCGAGACCTCAAGGATCGCATCTATAACCGTATCAGTATCGCAGGTGGCGGGGTTGGTACAAGGAACCCTGACAGTAATTTGGAGGAGTTCCCTTCGTCATGCTGGCTGTTTCTTTGTAGAGAAGTTAAGGAATGTTCGAATGGGTATAGGATAAAAGACAAATCGCCAAGAGGTTGTAGAGTTCAATGGTTGGATGAAGCTTGGGGTAGGGCTGTGTCGCATGCTTGAAGATATGGATGTCGACGTCATCGTG
Organism: Microcera coccophila; assembly: GCA_024112705.1. Taxonomy (NCBI): domain Eukaryota; kingdom Fungi; phylum Ascomycota; class Sordariomycetes; order Hypocreales; family Nectriaceae; genus Microcera; species Microcera coccophila. Next base: position 10,515 of record JAMYIC010001898.1, read on the forward strand.
GCGGCGGCGCTGTGGCTAGCTCTCATCATCTACCTTGGCTGAATATCCTAGAACGCCTCAACACCAACTCGTCCCAAAACGTCATCACGACTCTGTCCTATCAAATTCTTGGGGCAACAATTAAAGTCTATCATAAGGAATCAGTCCTCTATATATCTTTTGATATGCCAGTACCTACCTCGTATTCGGCATCGCTCTGTTTGACGTCCACCAAGAACATATGATCCAAATCCCGTCACCCAACTGGGCATACTTCCAAAAACACGACTCATTCAATATCGACCTCCAAGTATTTGTGAGCTCTAGATAGAGCGTCAGCCGTAATCTTTTCAGCATCTTCCATCCTCCCGGCCTTCTGGAAGTGCGCCGCCAGCACCCACATATCGCGAATCACCCGCAGGTTGTTGTTCGTTCCGTGTGCCGCCTCTCGTTTGCTGATGGCTAACTTCATGTTTTCCTCCGCCGTATCCCATTGCTGTCTATCTTCTTGGATCCGTGCCAGCATTTTCCGCGCGTAGGCATGGAATCGGGCGCAGGTGAGCGGCGATGCGCCGGATTCTGTTCGTTCTAAGAGGTCGCGTGCTATTCGCTCCGCCTTTACTTTGTCGCCGAGGTCCATCTGCGTGAATTCTAGCATGAGTGCTTCAATTCGTAGGCGGTCCAATTCATTCTCGTCGCCGCCCTGTTGATGCTTTGCTGCTAACGCTTCGAGGGCGTTGTTCATCGTATCCCGTCGCCTGGCCAGCTCGCTGTCCTTGCGTAGTCGCGTCCGTCCATCCCAAATCAACTGCTCGTATAACCATAATTTCTCTGGCTTGAGAGATCCAATATGTTCAGCGAGGAAGTCCACGTTCCGTAGCCATGCCTGTCGTAACATGTGACAAACGTATGCTCGGCCTTGCTCGGCCTGGAAATCACACTGCCTCAATTGCTGAAGAATTGCTAGGAGTGGATGTTGCGCAGATAGCTGCCGATGTGCTAGAACATTGGCATGCTCTAAAAACATGTTGAGAAGTTGAAGATGCCCACGGTCTGCCATGTCGAATATGGTATCCAGCACATGCCAGATCAGATCGGGATGGTCGTCTGTCAAGACGAATTCTAAGACGTAGAAGCCCCTTCGCGCAGCCAGACCGGCAAGGTTCCCTTTGCCATGGTACCATAAGTCGAAGACCAACTCAAAAGTCCGATACATAGTGCGGCTATCCTGGATGGGCGGTTGGTTTAGATGCGCAAGGTAGTCGGACATGGGATCTGAGGCGATAACGTTTGAGTCAAGCTTTGCCTGACTCCAGGTGAAGACACTGCCGAGAACACTTTCGAGACTCGCGTAGGGGCCAGTGTTGGAAGGCCGAATGAGTGAGATTGAGGTGTCTTTTGGCGGCTGCTCCATCTGCGCTTCTGGAGAATGATGTATCTCAGCCCGCTTCATTGGAGGCGTTCTTGATGGACGAGCAGGCGTCGAAGCAGTTGAGTTGGACGGGCTCGTTCGATATGTCCTCTTCCTAAAATTCCATTTTTTCAACCTCTTCTTGAACATTTGCTCTCTCGAGTCTCATGTTAGCCCCTCAGCTCCATCACAAAGGGGGGCTTCGTCGCTGTGCAACTCACGTTGCTGCAAAGCCATGTCTAGCTTGCAATATGGCCATGGTCTCATTGAGCTTGCGATTATCATGAATATAGAGCCTGCTAATGAGCCCCTTCATGGAATCCCACTCATCTTCACTATGTTCCTTGGGATAGAACTTCTCGTCAGTCGTGGGCTTGCAACCTGGCGCCCGTGGCGCCAGGGCAGGCAGGGTTGACATGAATGAAGTGCAAGGATGATGACAGCTCTAGTTCTGTGGGTCGATGCGAGTGGCAGCGATCTCGGTCTCAGTCTCGGTGAAGCCTCAGCCCTTGATAATGTCGGAGTCGGCATCCCGGACCGCCTGGGGTGCATGGTGGTGAAAGAGAGCCTGTAATGCAAAACTCCCAGCGTTATTTGCCTTTCTCATGTCCGACGGGAGCAATCGAGAGGAATCGAGAGGAATCGAGGAGCATGATTTGATTGGCAGCGAGAGTTCCGTGCAGGTGATCGCGAGACTAATCCGAATGCGGACCTCATGAATTCCATGAATCAGCTCTCGAACTCCTCATCCGTCGATCTGAATCGTTGACCAAAATTCCACAGTAATGACCCGAGGAAAAAGGAATTCATTTACCGAACTCGGGTTCAACCCAACATTTTTCAGCAGGTTCCGGAGGTCCAAGTATTTGCGTTTAGTTACCAGATACCCGGTGTTAGAGACGATGAGACTGGGGACTAACTGGATCTCCCTTCAATAGAATCTCTGCATTTAAAGCCTCACGCTTCTTCGACAGTAAAATTGGTGCAAAGGCTGTGGTAATATCTCTTTTGACCATGTCATGGTATGTCGTTACATAAGCTGGTATATACATTGTCCCCGTTGAAAGAACATATCAAGACGAAGCAACGCCGGACTATAGAACTCCGAGGCCCTCTTGTCGACACGGCGTAAAATGCAGCTCCAGCAAGCGGACACTGGAGTCAGCGCCATCATCTTTAACCCGACATTGAAGAACCTCCAAATGTGACTGTTACATCGAGGATGGGAATGGTTTGGACTTCGAAGCGAAACGAGGCATGATCTCAGCGGAGGTGGACGAATGTTCGAATGGCCACGCATAAGCCGATAGACCGCCTAAGTGTATGATTGGATTGCCATTCTGGTGGCAGCGAACTCGAAATGATTGGTGGGCCACCTCGGTGTATGCATATGCTGGTACCAATCTGGGCCTCATGCGGTAGATGCTCTTGGAGCTCGGCTTCTCGTGAATCGTTTTGTACTTGCACCGATAAGTCTAGCGTGCCCCCCCTCCCAAAAAGAAGAAGAAGAGAGACTGTGGAAAAGACATCCCTTGATCAACGGGTGGAGGGAAGTAACACATCGGGGGTCATGGAAAATATCCGAAAACATCATCGTTCGTTATGATAAGCCCTTTCGATAGCGAAGGAACGAAACAACTCATAGGCGTATTCATCGTCCAAAAGTATATCAGAGACTTGTTACTCAAAATATCTGGAGAGGCAGTCGTCGAACCCCTAAGGTGTCAGACCCAACCGAACTTCCATAACGGTTGGACACCACGAATCTGCAATGTAGACTGTCCGACCTCGATGCCAGTCTGGGAACCAGCAACAGATGTCGTGCGAATAGCTTTGACGAAGCGTCTCTTGAAACGCCCCCAGTCCTCGTTTGTCGGCTTGTGACCATGCCGCCACTCGAAGCCGTTGTCGACGGCCTGCTCCGCCTTCGGGGAATAGTAATGAAGCTTGATTTCGTAAGAGCTTGAATGGCTATGGCTTGTACCGATCTTGACATTAGGCTTGGATGGATTGTTGCTGCAGACAATATGCATGCAATGGGACCGGTCGCGAACCGTAATTGCAGCACGAGTGGGCTGGAGTTCCTGATGGGCCACAAATACGAGCTTCTTCAATCTGGGAAACTTGTCTAACCCTGTAAGAAGCTTCTGCATATTCTTCTGCGATGTCTTTCTGCTCGATATGGGGTGGGTTATGCCCGAGCTGTAGCCGAACGACGTCCCGAACGCTATCTGTGAAACTTGATCCCGCAGGATGGGCATTTGTGTTAGAAAGTGTATCGTTCGTAGTAGTCGCCTCACAAGTAGATAGGATTCAAGTAGAAGAGTATCGCGAGTAACGTCTAGGTACTTTGTTGTTCCAGACAATGACACCGACTTGTAGTGATGAAGCACAAAAGATCTAGACTCCGTGCAGACTGCGGCCAGCGCCGGTGGTGGCTCATGGCACTGGCTGGCAAACGAGAGTCCTGATTCAGCAGGCGACGTGGGATGGGAACCAGGTGTGTCAAAGATCTCAACTATTTGGGGCTCAGGCAAAGCATAAGCCCATATCATGATTCGGACCTCTGCAGGCAGCCGCTGAAACATTGGAAAGTCCGACATATTGACGACTGTCTCAGAAGAGCATTTGAAGCCATGATCGTCACACTGCCAATGCTTCGTTGGGCCATGCATACCTTATACTCTGCGGCTCGTATTCCTCGTGCTAGAACGCTGCTGTGCCGGCTCACCTTCACGCTAAACCAGCGATCCATGTCCTGTGACACAACGCGAGCCGCCCACTTGTCGGCCTCGGTTCGACTAGGCAGAGATTAAAATTCAATTTACTACCCACCGCCGGCTGATATTTACGTCTAGGTCATTCCATGAATGATCTTAGTTCTTTGACCATCGACGACGGTGACGGCTCGGATGCTAGTGGTGATATATTTCTACCAATAGCAGGTTTGACACCCATGTCGTCTCAGTGAGGGGTTAGCTGGGATACTCTTGGGCGCAAGAGGAGCAGAGGCTGATGGAGTGCGTGGTCTTCGTGGTCATAACCGTAGCTCGAGCTCGAGCGATTAGCTATATGCGACCAGTCATGGCCAGTCGCTGTTATCACCGCATCAGCATCGATGTTGTCGCCGACATGAAGCATTGCCATCGGGCCATCTGGTTACTCAGCGACCGCTTTTGAAGGGAATGTTTGGTTTTCTCAAGATGCGAATCTCCCGATCGTCTGCAGCACCCTGCTCGTGTTCGCGAGGGGCAGGAAGAGTAATCTTGCAGCCCCTGCGACACGCAATGTCCATCCAGAGGCTTACGGAGGGCGTTATCCATGTAGACACCGACAGGCTGGTATGCCTGCATATGATCCCCAGCCTCACCGATACGCAGCGGGGGAAATGCAGTCAGAAATGACGGCATCGCGCGAGGCCTAGTGTGCTACCGAGATGTTGCTTCCGGCGACGGACAGTATCATGTACATGAACTGGGTGTACGTGTTGACCTCGTGATTCCTTGTTGTGCAGCCGAGGTGAAAGCAAGACAACAGCTCCCGTTCCTACCCAACGATTCGTTCTAGCTAGCATACAGCTTGTACGCATGAGGCGCCCACCAGGGATGTTTTTATCATTTGAGTTGAGTCCGTTTAGTGAGCGATCTAAGTTGTCCAAACGGGGTGATTTCGATGTGACCTACACTGTATAAACGCCGATGACTTGCGTGTCACTCTCTAAAGCGACGCCCGTCAAGCGATACGATAAAATTGGCACACTCCACACTATTATTTTTCTTCTTCGGTGAATATCCGGAGATTGGTTTAATCCGTTACAAATGACTAAGCGAGACTGTTGCGCGCGGATGCCATAAAATTTTCGAGGTGCGAGCCAAAGCAGAGCTTTTCTTTTTTCCTTTTATTTCTTCGTGCGGCTGGTACAACATGAAAATTTTACCCGTGTTGCTCGAATCCTCTTCTATGGATGTCAATCGTAGCGTCAGTTGTACCCCAGATCGATCATAATTGCAGGCCCGCCCTACCTCGCTTGGTTTTGGTGTTCTATACACCTTAGTCGTGGTTGGGAGGCAGGACATACCAAAACATCTCACCACTCGTGATTCTTTATGATTAACCTCGATCCTCCAAGGTTTTGAGTTCCTGAAAAAAGCAGTATTTTCGTCGTGGATGGACGAATCCTTGGCAGTCAACAGCTCATCATTCGTGGGATGTATCGTGATTTCCACTCTACCTTTTTAAGCGACGTGCAACTGCCTAGTCACCCAAACTCCGTTCCTAGTTACTATTCTCAGTAACTGTCTTGATGCGCTCTGGATCTTCTCAAATGCTAGTCATAATCTTCATATCTTGCAGAGCAACCAGAACTGGCTCAGAGCAATGTTTCCCCCCATCATTCGTCCTCTCCGACCTTCTGCAGCTTGCCCATCTCTCTCTTCGTTCCAGCTTCTCCGATGAGCTTGACACGATCCAACCGGACCGTTTCTTGGTCACCGTCAACCTGCTGGACGTAAATCACGACGCTGGATGTCCTCTGAAACTTGACGAACCGCAAATTGACATTTGCTGTTCCCTCGTCATTCCAGTCCTCATCGCTCAGCTCAACTATCTGAGTGGGTTCGGTGTCGTCCGCTTCGGCAAAGTCCATGTTATGGGGCCGGTTGATATATAGATGAATGATGCCCGGTCGCCCCGGAGCGTCGTCTTCATCCCTCGGCGGCATTGAAGTGAGCTATGAAGGCAGTCAGAAGAAACATAGCTAGAGGAAGATGAGATGGAACTTGCCTGCAGGGTGTGAAGTTTTACAGTGGACTGGAAGGGGACGTAGAGAAGCAACTGGTCATCAGCCCCGCTCTGGACCCAGTCCTTGGAGGTACTCTTGCCCTTACTGAGCGCGCTCGGCTTGGAAGACTCAAAAAGAACCTTGACAGGACCAGCATCGTCATCGGCGTTCAGAAGCTCGATATTCCTGATCTCTATTTGGTCAGTGATATCGCTGTATCCTCGCGGGATCTCAGCACCCTTCCATGCCACTCCACCGCTGCCGCTGGCGGATGATTCTCCCAGCGAGTCTACCTCAGTTGCCAGCTTTAGGACGACAGCCTGGAGTTTGCGAGGATCGGCACCCTCCACCTTCTCGATTACGTTTCCACTACGGAAAAGCAGAAACGTTGGCATCGCCGAGATGCCGTACTCCCTGGAAATATCCGTCTGGGTCTCGGTATTGACTTTGACGAACGTGACCTCATTGGGGCGCGACAACGACGCGGAAAGGCTTTCGTAGATGGGGGCAATCTGCTTGCATGGTCCGCACCAGTCGGCGTAGACTAAAGAAATGAAGGATTAGCTTGTTGCATAGAATCTGAGCCGGCGAGCGAACAAGGCGCATGTTGATGTCTCGTGGAACATGGTGGCGGGGGATGCTATTGCGATCTAGGTAGGAGGGTGAAGGAACTCTTACAATCAGCGACGACGATGCGTGACGACTTGAGGATGTTATCGAACTGCTCCTTAGAGCTTATCGAGAGTGTGCTTTGGGACATGGCAGAGAAGTGAGGAGCATTCGATTTCGGAGAATGTTGAAGAAGTCGGAATGAGCTTAGACGAACAAGGAGCCCCGCCAAAGCTCTCGTAGCAACGGTATCGCTTTAGCGGGGCTGTCGTCACACAACCAATGACGGCTGCTGCCTGCCTGCCGTTCTTCTGAACTACAGTCATCAATTTAACCTACTACTGCATGGGCACCCTAGATAGGTATTGTCTTGACAGAATCATGGCTTTTGTGTTTGGCGGATGTTGACCAAATGCTGACGTTGAGGTTCTTCAGTATCACCTTGAACACGGACGACACCTCAAAAGGCACTTCCTATTGATCACGTTGAGAACACCGTACATGTGAGCCAGCGGCTATGATGGGCTTGAACAAGGGGAACTAGGGAAACTCATGGCCTGAGGGAAATATATGCAACATTTGATTCTCTTCACTGTAATTCCTGCTTGCCAAAGTCAGGATCATATGACGTGGATCGGGAGGTAAAGGAACTCTTTTAACGGAGTCGACGCGCAGCAAAAACATTGGGCTATGCTATCCACACAAGAACGTCGTTGCTAATGCCACCTAACCTGCCGTGCACATAAAAGTTCGATCATGCAGCTACTGAGAGTGATGGAGCAGCATTGCGAACAAGGTCACCTGAAGGACATGCTTAACACTCCACTCGGAGAGGCTTCTCACTGTACTCGAAGTCTTTGGTATGACCTTGTGATATGATGGTAGTGACGACTCGATGGTCGCTTGTTTCCTCGTCGGTTTTACGACGAGGATAGCCCATGGTAGAAAGTTACTTCACATTGCCCTGATGATTTCTGTTTACAAGGGGGTGAACTAAAATCGAAATTCCTGTGGTAATTTTAGTCACACTATATTCTGGGGTCGTTCGGCTTCGATGCGAGGATGCGGTTCATAACCACTGGCCTGAATGAAACTCGAGTATCGAATGTCCGATACCTCTCGTTCGTGTGATTGCTTGGTCAGACTAACACCTGATTTATGATGCTTGAAACGCGGGATGTCGACTCATGTGTATTATACTGATTGTTTGGCCCGTTTATGAGGTACCTGAGCTTCGACTGCCATGAGTCGAGGTATACCTGTATCAAACTGCTAGGCCACCATTCGCCTTTGAGTGTCGAAGCCGATCTACATAGTGGATTAGGCCACCCTTTCATTGAATTCCTTTTGAAGAAAATCCTCTTTCGGTACCCAATCCTCATCGAGTAGAGGGTGAAAGGTGACAATGCCGTTTGGAAGTTGCTTGACCCTCAGAGCAAGGATGACCCCCACACAGTGGGGGAATACTTCCATGATGGTGCGAAGGAGATGAGGCCAGTTCGAACTCTGATGTCTAGCAAACCACCAATCTACTGCTACCCGCTGGATACCGTACCGGGTTTGAGGGCCGAGTTGTGACATCTCAGCTACAAAGTCGCCATTGCTGTTCCGGTAAAGAACACACACTGTATCATTGAGCCATAGACCCTATAACCGACCACCAAATCCTCCGAACTTGAAAGACCCGTGGGATGGTGCTACGATACGGGCTTCACGGTAGACTTGAAGAATGGGCGGCGGCTTGTGGTTGAACGCCACTGGTACCTAGTCTCTCACACGGCATTCCGGAATATTGTCTGAGAGCCAGAAGATCGATCCTTGAATCTGGTTAAGCTTTAGCCCATGTTATGGAACGGATACTGTGAGGTAAAATGCAGAACAGTCGCAAGTCGGGCAGTGATGTAGATGGTCTAGAGGATGGCCTCAGGGGGGAGCCTATTTAGCTGGGCTCTGGTGGACATTTCCGAGCCTGGTATAGCCGAAGCTTTGATTCAGAACAAAAAACATTCGAAGAATGAGACAAAATGGTTCGTATAAACGTACTATATGAGCTGTAACCCTCATGAATTTTCACTCTGGGGAGGTGAGGGACGGAGAACAGCTGGATGGGGAGAGAAAGGGAATTCCCTCAATAGCTGCTTGAGGATGAAATCAAGTTGGTAGGGAGTTTGGTCGAGGAATATTATGTCAAAGAAGTTGGTCTCTACAAGTACAGGCCGAAAAATACAGATGTAAGCCTGATGTTGGGGTTTGCTTGGTAGACAATGTTGTAGACTAATGATTTGATAGATTAGAGTGGGTACAGAGACGGGGTCCGCGGCCAGCACCATGATTTTGTAACCTAGATACCTGAAAATCAAGGGAGAGGAATGTCTTTTGCTTTAATTAGAAGGCAGGCTCGACTCAAGACCACACCTTATGCCCAAGGCAAGGTACCTGACAAGGTACATGAGGTGGGCTAGGTACCTTGAATGCTTGGGATAGGAGAGACATGTAGCTGTTATCAGACTCCGGAAATCTGGTTTTTTTATCTTCAATCATCTTCTAGACGATTGGTCCGAGTGATTAACGCCTTATGGCTTTGATCTAGATGGAGGCCGACATGGAAGTAGAGAAGCCATGACGGGAGCATGCAGTCAAAGCTTGGACACCGGAATAACTCAGTGAGCAAGAGGCAGATGATGGCTTTAACACTATGGATTTGATCAGTTTGGGGTTTCCACGTTCTACAGTCAGCTTCGGCAACTTCATGTCACGGGTTTGCCTCCATAATAACATAGTCACTGTACATCGAGCAGGAGCGTAGCACTTGGCGTTTGCCCGTCTCTCAGTCCGTGAAGAGCATCCGAGACTGAGGTCAGGCGGACTCGAATTTGTTGGAGCATCTGCTGTTGTTGTCCGAGCAAACCAATTTTGAGCAAACCAAACTTGGGCTCCCAGCTCCCACTCTCACTTCACCACCACCAAAGTATTTGTTGAGCAAGCTCTCTTTTTGAAAACAGGCTTAACGCGAGCATTCGATATTTTATAAGTATTTTCCCCATGCCAGCCTCTTCTCCGAGGAGGCACAACCCACCGAATATCTCGAACGAAGCACGTCGCTCCAAAGCCGGCCAGGGCTCGACTATCGCAACCATTACATGATTCACGGCCATGGGAAACGAAAGGCGACACCCGTGCGACGCAAAGGATTTCTGCGACCCATCGCTGTGAGCCGCATCAGCTGTGCGTGTTTGGTTGCGAGAAGCTCCTTGCACGAACGCACCGAGCCGAATTCATACATCATGGAGCGGACCTCTATCGATGGGCGACCTATGAAGAAGAAATTGACCATACCAGCGAAGCCGAAGCTATCGACTCTGCCGGCTCTGCATACTAAGAATCCAGTCAGCCTCCAGCCCGCGCCCGTTCCGCTGGTCAACCCGTGGAACCGCAAACAAAACGCGACAGTCGAAGATCCAACGTTCCCCCCGCTCCCAAAAGACCATGCTTCACCATCGGAAATCAGCGAACCTGTGGCGTCGTCGATGACGCCTCTTATCAGCGGCCGTGGCCAAGCCGTGAAAAAACCTCGACCACCTCCGACAGGCTCGTGCCCCCCAACATTACGAGGCTCGATGTCGGCGGGGGTTACAGAACAATCGGGGGTGACGGAACAACAAGAGTCACCGCCTCAGCCAGCTTCGAAGCAAACATTGAAAGCAGCAGCTCCTCGAGCCGTTGAAAAGCCAGTTTTCGCATCTACCTTTCCGGTACAGTCGACTGACTCGAGTGAACAGTCTTTGGAAACACCCATTTGGCACCGACGTGGTCGTACAGACTCAGACCTTGTCCTTCCGAGTGCATCGAAACATTGTCGAAAAAGACTCAGGCTGGCTGCGGCAAAACTTGCCACCTCCAAATCTGGTGGGCCTTGGTCATGGTGAACGCCGCGCTCTTGCATCATACTGATTCGGCTGTAGGATGGATCACCAGTGGTGGTGTACTCGGAACTCGCAGCTGAGGCAGCCGGGCACTGCCTGAGATTCTTATACACCCAACGTATGCTGTTTCTCCTTGAGCCGCGACGGCGTACTGTTCAAACTGATGAGGCTTTGCATAGGAGCAGAAGTCTGCGAGCCGGAAAAAGGGGCGCCCTGGAATATCAAACACCTTCCGTGCTGCATCTTAACCTATTGCGCAGCAGTTTCGTTGCGAATGCCCAAGATGGCTGCGTATCTGCTCCGGTCTGTCGAGAATACGGCCGTTGAGCTCGGCCATCAAATCGCAACCCAGTACACTTACCAAGACCCAAACGACACCGAAATGTTTGGCTTTTGCTGTCATTATTACAACGCAATGGAGATACTGAACCACCAAGGACCTACGAAATTGATAATGCCGATGAGATTGGCGATGGCAAAGGTTGCCGATGCGACCTTCTTTTGGCTGATGCGCCATCCGGGATTCCTGGGCATCCTCAGTGTCAACTGGAACGAGGTACTACCGACAATCTCTCTGGACCAAGTGGAATATCGAAGAATCACCGGCTTGAGCAGGGATACGTGCAAGTCGATCGTGCCGAACGAGGCGGCTTTGGAGAAGCTATTGGCAGAGACGCCCGGAAGTGACGGATAGAATGCTACAATCGACTCGCCCAACGTCCATGCTGACGTGCCTAGCCGTCCAAGGGGCGTGGGTTCTGTCTGAAAAAAGCGAGGGATACGACGGACGTTAGCAGCAGGGTCGATGGCGAAGTGTTACAGCCGAATATAGAGTGAGGGCAAAACCGTGTCGGGGTTTATCGGGCACGGGATCAGCGCTGTGGTTTAGTGACGAGCATTTTGTATAGAGAGATACCCAACATGTTCGCTTGGAAACCAGTTTCTTTCAAAATCTATGATACCTGGCCCATACCCAGGCAGTCAAGCAGTGTATACACATAAGCCAACCCCTCCCCCCCGCCTTGTTGGCCGACCCGGCGACACGTAGGTACACACTCGGGTGTGCAAATAAAGCTTACATAATATCATTCCCAGGCACAGCGAGGTATTCGCCCCACAGCCCCGCAGGATACATCAGCAGATGTAGAAAGGCGAGGGGTATGGTTACGTGTTTACACTAAAATCCAATGTAGCTCTATGTAGCTTATGCAATTAATAGGACTTCTAACACTACTTAAAATTAGAGGGCTAAGAGGTACCTTTTATGAACGATTTCTGATTAGCTCAAATCCTTGTTCGTGACTGCGTTGTGCCTAGCTGACATTCGAAGGGATAGCAGTCCCGAGCAACCTCTAACAACAGCTTCTAGCAACCTTTGACAGCAGCTTCTAGGAGCTCCTAGCAGCCAACAAGGGGGAGGGGTGGGAAAGAGGGTCAGGTTGTCTACACACTCAGCCAAGCACGATAGAGAGAGAGAGATGGCTCTCGGCGAGGAGTTGGTTTTGAAGGGCTTAGATTAATTTGGGGCCGGGTGGTAAACCCTGCATACTCTGCAGCTAGACTACCCGAATGAGCAGCGCTAGCTGATGCGGCTGGATACTCAAGCGTTTATAGGGCGCCGTCAATTGACTCCCGATCTTGGCGGTGATTCGAAATCTTCCCTAAAAAATATCATTGTTGTCTTCTGAGGCGGTCCATTCCTTGGTCGACCCTCGTCTCATAAACGCTTCTGATCGCAATGGCCCATCCCGCACATGTTCGGTTCGCAGAAGAAGAGGAATTCATTCCGGTTTGTTTACTTCTGTCAGTTGTCTGAGAAACGAGCTGATCGAAAATGAGCTGCAACATCGTCGGGACTCTCGACAGAACTCAAGGCGCAGCACCGTTGACGACGATGAGCTTGAAGGCCTGCCAGGGTCAGGGCGTCGTCGGTACGATAGCTATGACGGACCCAACTCGCGTAGGCACTACCCCATGGTAGTAGAACTGCGCCAGGCGCGGTCAGGTCGAGTTTCACGACCCACTGAACCCCCGCCCTCTGCGAGGAGACATCCCCATCGAGAGAACTCTGATGACCCAAGGCCTCAGGTTGACTCGAGATTCACCGAGTCGCCGACGCCGATGGACGATGGATCGGAGGATGTAGACCGTGACGGCAGGCGAACCCGTCGGCGGAGAGCTCCGACGAGGGACGATGAAGGTGATCGTCGCCACGTCCGATCACGGTCACGGTCACGGTCTCGGTCCCCTTCACCAACGGTCTATTATGAGCGTGGACGGCATGTTGCCGAGAGGCGAGACTCCGACGGAAGAGTTGGCAGGCATGCCGAAGACTATTCGGACTACCCTCCACGTTCAGTGTACGCGGAGACAGCTGCTGCACGGTCATATCGCCCCCCCAGCGTAGCAAGTGACGAATGGGATCCTTACGACAAGTTTGACTTTGTTGTTCCGTCTCAATCATTTACGGAGTCCTCGAGAGACGATGACTCGGACACCGAGTCTCCTGAAGTGGAGGAGAGGACTCTGGAGAAGAAAGATGTTGTGATGGCTGCTTCGCGGCCTTCCAAGGCCACCACTATCCATGCCTCGCTGTATACTGGTAACGCTGAATTGGGTGGCACACATACAGCCAACCTGACTGTCCTACATGACCCTAAGGGAAGGGGGAAATCGTTGTTTAGATGGCTGTGAGTTTTGCCCTGCCACCGTGCTCTCTATCCTGTTCTCTATCCTATCCGCCGAAAGAAAGGATGCGCTACTAACTTCTTGTAGCCACCTTCGCCAAGATGTGATGAACTTTGACGATTTTTGGGTAAGGTCTCGCTGACTAGCGACACAACTTGCAGTTGCTGAATTACTTCTCAGGCCGAAGTATCCCGATTGCCTGGTCTGTCTGATATAGAAAAAAGTGGGCTAGGCAGGCTGCGATCGGATGTCAAGAAGAACTGCGTCAAATCAAGATACAACCCCAAAGGTGTAAAAGTCGGATATCTCGACCCACGTTCCTTCGAGATTCCTCTTAAGTCGGTGGCGAAGAAGACTTCAACAACGGAAGACTCGAGCCTAGGATCTGTTCGGTGGATCTGCATCCCGTACTTCTCGCTTGAGCATTATTCAGGTTTGCTCGGCGCTTCGAACCTGGCATCATTCCCCGCCCAAACGTTGCTTCAGGCTCAGTATTCTCGAAACACACCGCAGCGGGATATGGAGCAAGCAGTCTGCCAACTAGGGACGGCGAAACGCGGCGAGTGTTTCCACATCTCTCAACTCTGGTGCCTTGTGGTAGATAATAGTGAGAAAGTGTCTTCCTTTGGCAGCTGACGATGACTGACGGTTGATATATACAGATCTGCTAGTGACTTGTGGAACCATTTCCCAGTCGGACCTGCAAGGCGAAGAGTTGAAAATAACCGAAGAGCCCTCTCGTGACACAATAAGCGCTGTGAATCAAGGGAAGATTCTTGTTTCATATGGCGAATCGGTCATATGGTCATTCGATGCAGAGGAATGTCAAACATGGTTTGTAAGTATAGCACATTGAACGGCCTTAGTGAGTACTGATCAAGGTAGAATTTTATCTCGAAATTCCAGAGCTTTTGGCCTTCGAGCCTTGAGTTTTGGCGAAGGAACCAGGTCATCACCGCTGGAAAATGGCCCAAGATTCTCAAACTTGCCTCTCACCCTCAAGCCAACGTCAAAATCGAGCTGAAGACCTTGTAAGTGACCATGATTCAAAGTAGAGACTGAAAGGCTGACTAAAAACTGGTAGAGATCGACCTGAAGCACCGCCGCGTGCTGTTCTACAAGGAGACTCACAAAATGATGGAGTCCTCAACCTTGGGCAAGGCCAAGCCAGGAAAGACCTGGCTACGGCAGAGTTGCATGTTCTGACCTTGACCCCATCGGATGTTGACAAACAGAGCAAGGCTTCGTCTATCGCCAATATGGAAAACTTGAAGGCCCAGCTCAAAGCGGCAGAGAGATTCCTGACTCAGGAGACAGCTTTCTCGAACCGAAAGGCATATAAAGCCTCGAGTGAAGGGACTCGCGGGGAGACTTACAACTACCTAGCAGACCTCGTGAGGCAAGTGGATGAGGATGGAACTGATCTGGTACGGCGCGCATATGAAGAGCGGGTTGATATATTCAACGCAGCCGACATCCTTTATCGGTTGTTTCTTCCCAGAGAATTCGACGACCCTACGTCAAGAAAGTTCTGGGGCGCTGTCAGGACCATAGTCACTGTAGGTCCTCCGAAATCATGCAGCTGATTGAGTCCTGCTAATGTTAATCGTCAATTAAACAGGTACGGGAGTTGGAGCGCGATTACCTCGAGCGTGATAGTGAGATCACTGGCGAGATCCGCGCTTCGCTGAGAAACTTTACGCAAGATGTCAAAGCGTTCCAGAGGGTTATATCAAATGCCGCACCAGAAGAGCGTGCTCATATGACACTCCCTCGGGAATTTGCCATTGGATGGCTGTATCTGGTCATGGCGATGATTTTTGGTGCTGTGGACGATTCCATGTGGAGCAGCCGAATGATCAGAGCAACGTCTTTGATGAGCCAAGGCATGGATAAAATTATGCAGAGCATATCTGATGTCAATTTGCTGGAGAAGGCAGTGGTGTTGCCACTCGAAGTGTTGTCCCTTGTGACCTTGGGCCTGCTGAAGGACCAGGTTGGGAAGTCGGATGATATCTGTGAGACTTACTCTCAGTATCTTAACTCTCTGGTATGTCAAGGCTCTGAAACAGATTTTCATGATCCCTGACCGTGCTAGGAAACTGCAATCACAACGAAGCCGTCGGATAGATCCTACCAGCACCGGATCGACCTTGTCCAACAAGAAATGGTAGCCGTCAAGCGAACCCTCGCGAAGCAGCGCAACACGATCGCTGCGATCAGAAGCACCCTTTCCGCAACGGACACTACCGAAGTAATCATCCAGAGCAAGGAAGAGTCGCATATGCGGAGGACAAGAGAAACTCGTCTCCGGTCTCAGAGAGAGACGCCTGTTCGGGTACAGTATTACGGCCACTCGCAAAGACATGTGGGTTATGACCAGTCCCCATACGAGAGGCTCCCGCACTATGAGGCAGCCACTGCGAGGGCTAACGATTACATGGAATTTGGTGACGACAACTTCGTCAATGACATTGTTACCGCGTCAAAACTGTCTCCTACGGACGCAGGCGGTCTTCGGGGGTTGTTTTTCATGGAATGCTCTCGATTCATTGAGCAGCGAGAATTCGAATTCCGTCGCTATTGCGAATATGCCAATGACCTCGAGCGGGCTATCAGTTTTAAGATGGAATTCACCAAAGATAGGCAGGAGAACGCCATCTTCGCCTTCACAATCGTCACCATCATCTTCCTCCCCTTGAGCGCCGTTTCGAGCATTTTCGGCATGAACACAAACGATGTCCGCAATATGGACTACGACCAGTGGCTATACTGGGCTGTCGCGCTTCCACTGACGTTGGTCATCATCATCGCGGGCCTCTGGTGGATGGGTGAGCTTGGCAATATCGCGAGGTGGCTGGTGCGTAGACCGAGTCTAGGAACTGGCGGATATGGTACCATGGTGATGCCTCCCGCGTTCGAGCAGACGTATATCAATCAGCCAGGCCAGCCTCCGGCGCCTATACCGATGGACTACGGACCCGACTACAGCCCCCTAGTCGAGTATAGCCCACCGGCTTATGTTTCGGCGCAGAGGGTGCATAGAGGACGCAGTCGGGGACGGTATGCTACTGTTATATACAATGGCCAACGTTGATTTGGGGCAACGAAGAGATGAGCTAATAGATATCTGTATATAAATGTAGAGATATATATTGATTTTGAAATCAATTCTTACCCTATGCTTCGCCCTATGCTTCGCCCCATGCTTCGCCCTATGCTTCGCCCCATGCTTCGCCCCATCGGCCTCTGAAGCAGTTTGGAATGTGTATGGCACAAGTTTCGAAGGGTTGAGAGCTAGGTCAAGATCCATCTATGTCTTTATATAAATTGAGAAGCCAGTCTGTGATTGATTCTCTCAACTCTAATATATCACCTTGCATCCGACCCTGGTCTCCCGTAGTACATTCTAGATTGTCATAACATCGTACAAGGCCGTTATATATGATCTCTATCGCCTGAAAAAAAAAAAAA
>JAMYIC010000191.1:0-14580 GCA_024112705.1 Microcera coccophila
AGGTGTCATTTTGAGTAGCTTCTTGGGCCCTAGGCAAGAAGTAGATCTCTCCCTTATCAAGTCAATAATGTGTTCCCAGTGTTTAGATCAGTGAGGATATTTGACCTTTCGATTTCCAGATTACCCCCACACTACATGCAGTTAAATCATCTCAGGTATGGACACAGGCGAACGCTGTATTCCTGTTTCAGATGGGGCATCGTGTCCAGCGAGATCCGGCTCCACGGGGCTTATAGGTAAATCCAGCTCACGCAATGAGTTCTATTAATATCTCTGTTATAATTAATTCAAGTCTAAACTTTCTTTAAATGCAAACCATCGCATCGATGGATCGTGACCTCCACATGGAGAATTGGATAGCGTTCGGATTTGGAGCTATTGTTAGAGTTGACCGGCAGTGCGCTGTCATGATGAGCCCGGTTTTATTCTCCACAACACACAGTATTTATATGCCGCATTTTCAGCAGTCTCTCGCGCAGCCATCTCTCGTCACAGACTCAATTGGGTCCTTGCCGTTACGATATATGCTGCTGACTAGGTATTCATCCTTGAATGAGATCCTTCCGTAGGGTAGCAGGTAGTTTTCCGAGAATCGGCGTTGCCGTTGATATTACGTAATAACCGATAAGTGGAGTCCTTGAGCCGCTCGGTGTTGAGCCAATCGGTGTTAAGCCAATCGGTGTTTAGATAATCTATGCTCAGCCAATCGGTGCTCAGCCGTTCGGCGCTTAGCCTCGGAGCCATTCGGCTATGCCTGCTTCCAATCAAGAATATGTAATTGGCTAGGTCGACTTAGGCATGACGCATGACGCTTCTCGGAACTTTTAGTTAGGTACGACACCTTCAAGAGAAGATAAATCTGTGTATCTGCTGGAGCTCTGCATGTCACCGGTAAGCAATTGCCGTGCCAGACTGCTGTTAGTTTGCATAGGTACCGTAGCATTTGATAGGAAAGTTTCTTTAGCGTCGCGGCAAAGGCGGCGCTGCAATGGCTACAGTAAGCTACTTCGTATAAAGTACTTGGTAGTCGTACCCTGTGTCAATCAAGGTCCCACGAGCGCCTAATCTTCGGCAAAGGAGCGCCGCTAAGCATCCCGAGAATGCCCTCGAATTTGTTGAGATAACACAAAGCCGGGACTTCTCATCACCTATATCGAGGACGAGACCATGGCAGCAATGAGTCGCGCGTCGGTCCAGCCGTTGAGCCTGCTGCGCGGCGCTGCTGTTCATGCGGCGGCGAGACGGCCAATGGTGACGACGATCCGTCGCTGTGCCCCGGCGGCGGTCATGTCTCACTTCCGGCGGCCAGAACGCGCCAATAACCCGGCTTTGGTCGCTTCACAAACACGACCTTTGAGCGTGACATCGCGGAGACGGGACGCTTCCGAAGATGACGAACCAGGCGGATACAGTGAAGCAGATCATGAGCACGCCGTCATCTCAACCTTCGACCTCTTCTCCATCGGGATCGGTCCCTCGTCGTCGCACACCGTCGGACCCATGCGGGCTGGCAACATCTTCGTAGCCGACCTTGCCGAGGCCAACTTGCTGCATAAAGTGAACAGAATCCGCGTCTCCATCTACGGCAGCCTGGCGTTGACGGGGGAGGGCCACATGACGCCGTCCGCCCTGCTCCTTGGCCTGGAGAGCGCCGATGTGGAAACGGTCGACACTGCCTACGTACCTGACCGTTTTGCCGCCATCAAGTCCAAGGGTAAACTCTTTCTAGGTCAGGGACTGGCGGGTGGGAAGGGCAAGGAAATCGAGTTCGACTACAAACGCGATTTCGTTTGGGAATGGGGCCGGAAGCTGCCTTTGCATAGCAATGGCATGCGCTTCACCGTCTTCGATGACGAGGGTTACGTGTTAGCTACCAATGACATGTTCAGCGTTGGCGGAGGCTTTGTCGTCAACGGAGCCTTGTCCATTGCTCCAGACCCGTCGTCGAGGGGCGAGATGGAAGTTTCCAAGTCGCCAGCCGAGGTGACGACGGGTGGGCACCCGGTGGACTTGGCCGAGAATATGTTTTACAAAGCTATCCGGCGGTCAGACGCAGCCGGCGATCGTCAAACTGGATGCGAAGTAAAGCCCATTGAAGACGCGACAGAGCAGCCGGCCGCTCTTCAGGGGCTCGGCGAGGAAGAAGCGGCGGGAAGTCTTGCCCCTGCCACGTCGGCTGCCGACGATGTTGGCCCTCATTCGGATACCCCTGAATCCAGCCATCAGCCTTCCTATCTGTTCCGGGACGCTACCAGCTTGCTATCACTGTGCCGCAAGCACAACCTCACAATCGCACAGCTGGTATACCAGAATGAGAAGGGCCTCGGCTACACGGACGAGCAAATATACGAGAAGATTGCTAGGATATGGCAGGTCATGGATGAAAGCATATTGGAGAGCGTACAGGCACCATTGGACACGCTTCTGCCGGGCTCTCTCAAGCTACACCGTCGAGCGCCGGCCTTGTATCAAAAGTTGACCAGGGGATTGTACACGCCATCCAGAAAGCCCCCCCAGACACGGAACAAGGACAACGCCCGCGCCAGCACCGTCGGTGGCATCTCCATGCCAGGGCTATCATCAGGGGAAACGACTCCCGCGACCTCAGGCTTGACAGGGAGTGTCGGCCTGGTCAAACGTCAACCTCCGCGAATACATGGCTCGCTCGACCATCCCGTCTCTCCATCACCGTCACGACGGCATGCCTTCCCAGCCATGGACTACTTGACGGTGTATGCGATCGCCGTCAACGAGACAAACGCTGCCGGCGGACGGATCGTCACAGCCCCGACCAACGGCGCAGCCGGCATCATCCCCGCCGTCCTCAAATACGTCGTCGAGTTCATCAGCGACGACCCCGACCGCGACATCCCCACCTTCTTGCTCACGGCTGCCGCCATCGGCATGTTGTACAAGCGCGGCGCAACCATTTCCGCCGCCGAAGGAGGATGCATGGCCGAGGTTGGTGTGGCCTGCTCCATGGCCGCGGGTGCCTTTGCAGCGTGCATGGGTGCCAGTCCCGAGACCATCGAGCAGGCCGCGGAGATTGGGATTGAGCACAACCTCGGCTTGACGTGCGATCCCATCGGTGGACTGGTTCAGGCGCCGTGCATTGAGCGGAACGCACTGGGTGCTATCAAGGCCATCTCGAGCGCCAATTTGGCTTTGAGCAGCGTGGCTGGTACGCAAAAAGTGAGACTGGACGATGCTATCCAGGCGATGCGTCTGACTGCCAAGGGGATGAGAAATGAGTTTAAGGAGACTAGCTTGAGCGGATTGGCGACAAGTGTTCCCTTTAATATTCCAGTCAGTGTACCTGATTGTTGAGGTTCGTGGTTGAGCGAGCCCTTATGAAATGGGTGGCAAGTTTGTTTTGAGCTCAAATAGAATTGGGATTTCACAGCCTCTGTTTGGTTAAAAAGCGGTCTTTAGCATTCGACTCTGCGTTGGTGATACGTGATGTTTAGCAAGAAGCGATGTTGATTCAAGCAATGTGGATTTCGTACCAAAAATAGAATCCCCTTTAACAGCTCCCAAGAACAATTGTGGTGCTTGTCTTTTGTGATAATGTCTTGCAATTATGTACGCCATTGCAACGGCATCTATTTAGAGCTCAAACTTGGATAGACCGGATCTGCAAGGACCCTGAACGTTGCGCTGCTATCTCACTGAACTGGTTTAGAACATGAACGAAGATCTTCTGATATAACTAAATATAAGACTAATAGGAAAATTGAGAGAAATGTGAACATACAATCGCTCAATACCTTGCTTCACTACGGGGATCAGCCGGAGAAGGTATATTGTAAGGTTGTGGTTGAAGTGAGCTACGGCAGACACAAGGGTCAAATCAAAAGTGTGAAGAGCGGTGAACAATGGACGCAGAATGAAATAGATCTTCCTTGGGATTACGTTTGTCTCTGTCTTGAGGTGTCGGAGGTGTACGAAAAGTCTGAAAGTGATTGGGACTGGACGGCCTACGACTCGATCAAGAAGTGGTCGAGAAATTGACGGCCACCAGAGGTAACTCAGTGGAAATAGTGGCATACTGGACTGTCGAGGAAAGATAGTTTTTAAGAGATTGGCCACATCCTATATGATGGGGTCTGCTTGATGCTTCGACACACATGTTGGAACTTCTCGAAGCGTTATGACGGGTGAAGGTAAGACTTCAGGTGGTGCGAGGAAGCCCCCGCGGGAAACACATATGCGATTCGTGGCATCTTGCTTGACTGCATCGAGGACAAGGTTGTTGGTCAGTGACTCAAGCATGGTATAAGAGCCTTGACGGGATTCGCGCAATCTCGAAGGGGGGACGGGCTATGGCTGCGTCTTGATCGACCTTTGCAAAAGATATACAGGTCAAACAA
This sequence comes from Microcera coccophila, assembly GCA_024112705.1. Lineage (NCBI taxonomy): Eukaryota > Fungi > Ascomycota > Sordariomycetes > Hypocreales > Nectriaceae > Microcera > Microcera coccophila. The sequence continues at coordinate 4,371 of JAMYIC010000191.1, forward strand.
ACACCATCATAAAGCCACATTTCAAGGGGTGTAAGCCATCCGAATTTGTCTGGTAGGAAGTGGACTGGAAAGCGGTTCGACGAGCGCATCGCCAACCTCTTTTCTTAACCTAATTGACTCTCAATCACTCAGCACAATCCCTTCTATTGTTATCATCTTCTTTTTCAGACCTGTTTACTGTGTTGGATTAATGATTTCTTAAGCGTGCGTAATCATAGCCTCGTGATCGGGACCAGTGCCAATCTACTGGATGTAGCTGATGCCCGTCAAGCTAGGTTCTCCCAAATTCAGCCCACCTCGACGGCTTACTACTGGCAGAATGATCATCTGGGTTGCCGCTACGCCTACGATGCGCTAATGTGTGCCTGTCTTAGTTTCCAAACATCAGCTCAGTCGCTATGCATTTGTTCTTTTCTTCCATCACGGTTTACATCGTCACGTAGATGCTGGAGGATAAATTCTTCACAGCCACATATTTCTCAGAGAGTCACTGATGTCTGTCTACTAGGTAAGCTTATGTAGCTGGCTTTTTGAGGGAGCAAAAAAGTGATCAATGACGTGGCACATACATAGCCTGTTTCCTACGCGTCGACGTGTGACAAGCATACTCTTGGGTTACGGGGATCGTTTCACTCCATGGGTGGTAGAGAATGCATAACACATGGTAATCAGTTTGACAGCGATTCACTAGGAACATCCGTCTCTTGTTTGCCCTTCCTTTAGCCTGTTTAGAGGCGGCCCTGTGTTGCATTCAACGGGATTATGTGCGGTTGATGAAGATCAACCTCAATAGGCTGTTGTCTACGGAGCCCTTGTGATAGTTTGGCCCCTCGTAAAGATTTATCACAAGTATAAACCTGTGGTGTTATTCTTAGTAATTGTTATTTGTATCAATAATGATGTCTTATCGTTCAGGCTCATAGTTCGTGTTTGTTACTCAGATGAAGCCCAACCTGGCTACCTCGCCTGAAGCTGCGTCACACCCTCCAGGAACTTATACAAAGTGCATTTAACCTCTTGGCTTCAGCTCCCTACTTTGTGATGTCATGGTCCATTACACATGCCTAATACGGATCGCCAGTGCTACGCTCAACCAGACCAACCCACCCCCGGACGATGCAGACGAAGCAGGGCCACCCCAGCTGCGACCTCACCCCGCTGCCATGTTCTTCATATTGCTGGGAGCCCTCAATCATCCCCCATCCGCTGTCTCGTTGCCAGAAATACTGACGCCTCTTATAGAGGAGCAAAGCTTTCAAGGCAAGGTCAGAGATCTCCTGGTCGCGCATCTATATGGAGCCAGCTGGGCCTTACGGATTGAACCGAGTTCCCAATCTTTAGGTGTTGGCTGTTTGCATAGGGCTAGCTACATCTGAGTGCAGGTTCCCCGCGTGCTTCGAAGCCCAACATGACCTCGCCCATTTTCCTTGCCGACAGAGCGGGGATGGACTCACCGATAAACAACCACGACAGGAAGGTTTCATTGACTTGCCTGGCTAATTTCTTGCTTCTTATGCCGCACTCGATTGCGGCATTTCGTCCACGGCCGGGGTTGACCTCGCTTACTCTACAGCCAGAGTCTTTATATACTGGAGCAGCCTCGTGAACTGCCAAACCGTCATCTTTCACTCACCTCACAGCTACCAATATGAACTTCAGTGCGTGGCTATCTGTTCTGATCCTTTCCTGCGTGGAGGGAGTTGCTGCCATACAGTATGCAGGGTAAGCTTCGACTAATACGTCTGAGGACGGATCGTTGTGACTGATGACGAGCAACCAGGGTCAACCTTATTGGGTTAGCGGCTGACGCCAGCATGCTCGGGACGGCATACACATCATTTCAATCGCTTTCGTGTGGAGGAGAACAAACGAGCTACCCGTATCTCGATCCTCCAGAGCTCTACTGGGAGTGGCGAAACTTGGGCTTTAACATGGTCCGCTTGCCTTTTGCATGGGGGCATATCCAGGAGGGACTGAACGGGCCGCTGAATCAAACGACACTGGCGGGCCTCGACAAGCTCGTGAACATTATCACGTCGAATGGAAGCACAGTGGTTCTGGATCTTCACAACTACGCTCGCTACTATTGTGCTGTTATCGGGCAGCCTCTGCTGGACTTGCCTGGTGCTCCCCACGAGGTGACGGACGACAACTTCGTTGATCTGTGGAGCAAGCTCGCTGCACACTACAAGGGCAACCCAAACGTGATATTTGAGTTGATGAATGAGCGTGAGTAATCACTTGAGGGTCTCGATGGCACAGTCTGACGGAAAACAGCATGGGGTTTGAGCGCCACCATATGGGCCGAAACCATGAAAAAGGCCATCCAGGCCATCTTGAAGGTGGCACCCTCGCATCGAATCCTCATCGCAGGACCATTCGCGGCGACAGTGACAACCTGGGAGCTCCGATCGGCACCGGCATTGCTCCCGCTGCTGGACGCAGCCCCCAAAGGCCAAATCATCTTCGACCTCCATCAGTACTTTGACGTTCTGAACGGAGGCACGGCGAACTGCCTGAGCTGGTGGCTGTTTTTCATTCCGTTCGAAGCGGTCACGGCCACCTTACGCAGCCACGGCGCCACCGCTATGCTGACCGAGTTTGGGGGCGGACCCAACGACGCGTGTGCGGACGTCGTCGAGAAGGTGTTGGAGTTCTTGGAAGCCAACTCGGACGTGTGGAAGGGGTGGACGGCTTGGAGCAATTTGCAAGGGGACCAGGCTATCAGCCCGAACGCGACCAGTCAGTACTACAAGCTGGCAGGGGTCATGGAGAAGTTTGCACCACTGCGTGTGAAGGGATGAAAGGACATCGAAGACGTATGCAAGTCATGGAAATAACTCGGACTGGGACTCGCTCGAGAGATCTGGAACAATGGATTGAATTAGATTGTATGACGTTGATTCTTCCTGATCTGAGTTTATTCCTATCGTGCTATAGAAGCAATTCACGCTGCTACTTGGAATTCAAATAACCGTCGTGTGGGATTGTTGACCTCTACAGGTTGGGCCCTCTTCATCCTACAATCAGCCTAACGCAAATGATTTATCAACCAGGGATGCTGTTCATCTACAACGCCGTGAGTTGCGAAATAAACAAGCCGACAAGGACTCATGCAAGGAGTGGTAGACAAGAGAGGTTTATCAAAACGGAAGACGTAAATGCGCTCATAGTCACCACTTGATCACCCATCTTCCTGGCCTTCAGCAACATGGTGACGAAACGACTCCCAATACGTGTTCAGGGCACTCGCTTGGGGCAGATTCTCAGGTGAACCCCTTGTCGGTTACGTTTCACTTTGAGGTGCTGGTCCAAAAACTGATGCTTATCTTTAGAGTTGCCGGCCGAAGCCCTATAATTTATCTCGTTTCACATTATATGAGCCAAGCCCTCCATTGATTCGACCACGGTACCGGTGACAGCGATCGGGCCAATAGATCAAAAGCCGCTTGTGCATTTGAGTTCTTCTATAACCTGCAAGGAACAACAGACCTTGTCCCACCGTCTCGCATCCTAGGGCTCGATTCGATTGTATTGTGATTTTGTGTCGTAACCGCCCGGGGCTTCAAGGCTAGCTAGAAGATGTTGGTTACTTTGTTGATTAGCCTGATGAGATACCGACCACCTCTGACCCCTCTCCATCAAGCTGTAGGTTGGGTGTGCGTCAACAAGCCCTGCGGGAGCTGGGCTTGTCACAAGCAAGGCATGCCCAAGAATCCAGAACCCTGTACCAATGCGCATAATGTCGCCCCTTCACATCTGTTAAATATTAGGCTCATGGTTAATGAAGAAGAAGAAGAAGAAGGGATGTGTTCGTACCCCCGTACGTGCGGTGAATGACGGGGGTGAATCTATAGAGGGAAGTTTGGCCGGCCGTCGGCGCCCAGCACACAGACCAAGAAGCTGCAGGGAATCATATGCCTTGTACACTCTTATCTTTGGCTGCCGTGATGGACTGCCGGGGGTCCTGAGCATGAGAGGCAATTCTCGGGAGAGAGGGGCAAGGGTGAATTGCGAAGAGCAGAGGCCGGAAATGAGACGTCACACTACCCAACAGGTATCAAGACTCACCTGATGGTCCCTGGCCGGCGTCTGCGGTGACTTGTTAAAGGCTCTTACAACTTCGAAGCCACTGCATACCAAATCGCCGTGATAAGTTATGTGATCCGCAGTGCACCCCTCAAGCTGAGCAGGGTCAAGCTTGCCGGCGAAGACACTGGTCTGGGAACCAAGACCTCCATCACTTGAATGAACTGTGAGTGGTGACGTCTCGCTCCCATGACTAAGATTGCGGTAGGGAGTGCTGGTCCATTGGGTTCAGTCTCCGGTGTTCCCAACAGTGGTGGCGTGATGGAGGCCTCTCTGCAACCGGTTATCAGAAGATGGAAGACAGTCTAGCCAAGTATATCAGCCGAAAGGATAACAAAAACACTATGCAGAAAAGGTGCTCAATGTTGCGCCATCTCTACCAAGGCCACCAATCACAGTGAAATTGTTGTTGTCATTCAGCGCGAAGCATCACTGAAAGAAGGCAAAGGCAGGTTCTTTTCAGTATGTCTCATCTGCATCACCTGGACTCTATGAATTAGTCACGAAAATTATACTCAATGCAAGCTAGAAGAGGTCCCTGAGTTGAATGACTTCTGCTCGGTTGGCCGTATGGGATGCACGGCTAGAGATTGGGAGTGATACAAACGTTGGTCTTGGCTGAGATTAACCGTCTTGAACAGTGCAATACGTGAGAGTATGCTTCGTCAGGAACAAGGCCAGCAACGTGACTCAAAATTTGTTAAAAAAGTATTTAAATGCTTCGCGGACCCTTTCTCGTCAAGTTCTTCCCACACAAATCCCCTGCTTCTAATCGTGGCTGCAAGATATGTCCCCTTCTCAAACTCAGTAACTTCCCCAAGTTTCATCGCCTGTTCCTCAAGAGCCCATACCAAAATGTCGGAAACCAACCAGCGGATCGTCTACTTGTGCAGGGCATGCTGCGCGATGCGAAACGTCATCATCGTCCCGGCGTCAAGCAAGATCGTTAAACCAAGGACGGACACCCACTACCAGTTCATACACCAAGACGAATGCATCAAATGCCAGGATGCGAAGAAGAAAGACGGCAGGGGGAAAAGAACATTGGAACCGCCCGGGAGTAGTACCAACCACCCCAGAGATCGACTCAATGGGCTGTAGACTTTGGTGGAAAGGCTGCTCTGCGTGACGGGGCAATAGCAATGTAAATGAATACATTGGCTTAACTTTGAGACTACTCGCTTTGTTTGATTTTTACGAGTCTTGCGATGTAGCGAATAGTGTCAAACTCTCGACCGACAAGTCAGAAAGGATGAGAGACGGATACTCATGGAGGTAATGAACAATTTGGTGAGTAACGTATTATAGACGCCCTCAATATACCATAACCATACATTTTCAAGAGTGATACATGTATCCTAGCTGTGGCCTAGGATTTTCAACACAATGGCAACTCGCGCATCTCCCGGACCGCTGGGAACGTCATCGCCAAAGTATCAAGCAAAAGTCAACGACCATCTTTCAGAAAGTTGGCGACCTGATAACAAAAGATCTCAATGAAATAAATAGGAAATAAGGGCAAAAACTCCCCCGAAAGTCCTTAAAGTCTCAGTAAATACTAGACTGAGTTGGAAATATGTTGGTGACAGAAGTGTGGAACGCATGATATCCCCTTGGAGGGCCAAAAGATCTATTATAGCTCCCAAGACGCTATAAGTAGAAACTCAAGGCCTCATCAGTAGATTCCGTCCATTGGTACATGGGCGCTCCGGCACTTGCGTCGCTCATCAATTTACACCACGTGTTATAGCCGCTTACCAACGAGGCCGTCTCGCTGTCTTCGGTGTTGGACGAGAATTCCGTGCTGCCACAGTAGAGCTGCACGTCTTCCTCCTCCAAGTGAGGCCAACAGAGCTTCAGGACGATGTCGCGACATTTGGAGCTGTTGGGATTAACTTCTACCATGGCATCCATGATAGTCAGTGAAGACCGAATCTGCGAGCGCCAATCGTGCGCGAACAAGTTCTGAGGATTTTGCCTCAAGCAGTGAACGGGAATCAAGGTTGCGTGAAATAAAAAGTACCTGGGACCCTTTGAGCCGAAATCTTGCTGTCGTCAGGCGAGGGAGTGACTTACAAGGTGTACCATGCGGCCAGCCGACTGTGAGCTCGAGACGTCCAGAACTCTTGGATAGACGAGATGGTTTCCTTGGCTGCGTCTAGGCATCTGAAAACGGCCAGATTTTCAACACTCAACGAGTTCTGCGGCTCGTAAGCTGATGGGCGCGTGGCCCACCGGACCAAAAAAGGGCGGTACATGACGATCCTGAGATTTCTGTAACGCCATTTCGAGATGCCGCTGCCCAGTGCGTGTTCAGGGTCTGACGCAGGGACATCGAAGTAGTATTGGGGGACTTGAGCGAGCCAAGAACCAATACATACATCGTCCAACGCAACCAGCTCTGAAGCCGACGGGAAGGGACTGGTGATGAGGCGGTTGTAGATGCTCATCGTCCTAAGATGATAGGCTGCTTGAACCCGGATGTAGGTATAGGTCGTGACCCCATCTACCTCTGGAGGGCAGGGAGCTGAATCTGATACCAAGTCCTACCAAAATCAGTGACAAAACGAGTTGGAGACGTGACCAAATACCAACCCTTTCCTGGATGTTCTGAGGAAGAGCTGCCTCAACTCCTGCTTGCGGCCAGTTCAGCGGCCGGCCGTAGGTGATGGTGGCACCTACATCAAGAACACAAAGACACCACCACACTCGGCGCCGAATCTCCCTCTGCAGTGGGGAGATGCCGGCCCCCTCAAACTCCTTATGCAGACCCAACCCGATGGCCAGACGGAGTGCCAGGCCACCATAAGTATAGCCGCTGTTCGGTTTGTTCCGCTTTTGCAGGTAATTCGCCGACAGGCCAAACGCTTGGACGAGGGTCAAATTCCCGACTTCGAGATTGTCCGAGAACAAGCCTTTTTGCGCCGCCTGAAAAATGAGCTGGTCCGTGGCGTCGGTAGAGCTGCTGCTCGCGAACGAACCGAGCGCGGCGAGCACATTTGCGAGGACGTTCCACTTGTCTTTGTTCGGACAAGGCAAGGAGCCGGCATATTGCGCTCGGAAGGTAGGTTCGTGAACAATGGGAAACGTCGAGTGATACAGGGCGAAAAAGGCGTCGATGAGGTTCGAGACCACCACCTGGGTGACCATGGTCTGGGTACGAAACCAGCGCGAGTGATCTGACTGCTGCTGGAACAGCGACTCGATCTGCTTCTGGGCCACTTCCGCATCCACCACTTCTCCGTCCGGACTGGCCGATAGAATTTGACGCAACAGAGCCGCCCCGGAAACCGCACCCAGATAGCCCCTGTTGTGATCGCCCACGGTCAGCGCCGCCATGCCATCCATGATGCTCTGGGGCGAGCCTCCTTGGGTAGCGTCGGACGTCGGCCCACGGTTCGGATCGTACATGTCCCACGACGAATCCTGCTCGTTCCACTCCAAGTTGTCGGCCAGGGACGAGGAGAGCTCGAATGAAATAGCCTGAGAGCCGGACCGGGAGCCCATGCTCCCTTCGGAGTCGGGACACGGCGTCGGCTGCGAGGCGCCGATTGTGGGGGTTGCCGCCATTATTGCGGTTGGCACGGAAGGGCATGTGTCCATCGCCGGCGTTGGCAATTGTGTTGGCTGATGAGGCGGCGGTGGTGGTGGTGGTGGTGGCGGCGGCGTGGTGGCCATCTTCGAGCCGTCCCGTCTCGGGGCCGCAGCGTCGCCCCCGTCCATCATCTCTGCAATCTGCTCGCTGGTAAAGTGGCGCTTCAACAAGGCCTCGGCCTTTTCGAGACGCTCCTCCAGGATCGTGAGTTGCCTGTGGGACACTCGGAGTCAGTAGCCAGCACTCGAACCTCGGCCGGCCCACGCGTCGCCGGCGGAGAGCTGCACACCTACATGCGTGTCAAGCGAGTCCTGCTGTGCTTGTCGTACAGGCAGTGACGTCTGTACTTTTGGCATATCGAACAAACCGGCATGGCGCCGTCGCACTTGACCCTGCGTCGGCGACATTCTCGACACGAAGTCGGCTCCGACGCCGCAGATCCATCTGACGGCGCGACAGAGGCTCTCGGTGGATTCCCGCCCATGGCTAATTCGGGGGGGAATTAATCAAGTAAGACACAGACAGACAGACAGACAGAAGCAAAAGCTTGGAGTGGATTGGACGTGTCCCGAGTTTTTTGTTCGAGAATTTGAGCCATGGAAGGAATTTTAACTGCACGAGATCGACTTTGCAGGGAAGACCCTGGCGGACCCGCCCCAGACGGCGCCCCCACGTGAGGGAACGATGCGGGGTGCGTGGGCGTTGAAGAGCGTGGGCGTTGGAGCGTGGGCGTTGGAGCGTGCGTGAGCGCTCACTGTGAGCGTTGGAGCGGCGTGGGCGCGCTGCAGCGTGGGGCGAACGAGCGCTGACGAATGCGCTGGCGGATGCGCTAAAGTGCCGAACATGACTCTATAATTACACTATGGCAACGCCAGCCTCGGCTATTACCGCCCCCCTTTCCCACTGTTTTGCCACTGCTAAGTCGTGGCCAGGGCGCAGATCATCGTTAACCGAACAGCGTCTGCTGTGCCTGATAGGGCGATAAGGTGGGGGGGGAAGGGAAAAAGAAAAGGAACCATAGGATTCAGCTACTACGTAGTACCGACACCGAGGTCGAACCTTTTTTGGTGGCGGTGATCCTGACGGCGATCCTAATGGTGATCCTCATACAGACTAGTGATCCCAACGCTGATCCGGGGGGTTTTCTCTTCCCCACTCGGCCCGTTCATCAGGGAACGTTGCTGTCGTTGTTCGAAAGTTAATGGAAGGCTTGGCTGCTCATGCTTATGGTTATGGCAGGGGAGTCTCCGTGAGGGCCTGATTACATCTCATACTCACCCTTGCCATCAGTCTAACCTCCTCACGAATGGGTTTTGAATTTTCTGACACTCTCAGACCTCTTGCCGTCTGTAAAAGGCTGCTCGCAAGTCAGGCTGATTTGTGTAATTATTACCCATCTCATTAAACGACCGTGACGGGCCTGGTCCCCCCCGAGTTCTTACATCCAGTCGTCGCATGCCATAAATCCCAGGCTGATGCAAAATATCCCCAACACCCGTTCGCCACATCAAATTACAGGGCCTACAGCACGTATCGGTAGCCTCTCCGCATCCCCGTTCCCTCCGAGACTCCCTTAAACTGGTCGTCAAGGCCAGGCTCCTGCAACAAGGCTCGCTCCTCCTCTTCGAGCCGCTTGTTCAGGCTCACAAGTATCATGCGCAGGACGAGCGCGCCGAATATGGCGGTGCCAAACATGGCCGTGACGATGCCGTAGCTCTTGCGATATCCGTTCTCCTCCAGGTGCCAGACGTACGACCCCGCGACGTTTCCTAGCTGAGCGAAGGCGTTGATCATGGCGATCGCGACGGCACGCTTAGCCGGCGGGCGGGGAAAGGTTGTGCTAATCCAAGAATAGAAGACAATGTACCTAAAAAAAATCAAAAACCCCTGTAAGTATATGGAACTTGTCATGGGGGGAGGGGGGTGTTTCGGAATGTGCGCAAAGCTTACCCGGCGTACGAAGCTGTTTGTAAAAAGAGAGCGACGTATCGAGCAGCGACGTTTAGAGTAGACATGCTGATCCCGAAACCAACCAATCCCACAATGAGTGGGCTTACAATGTGCCAAAACTACAAGAAGTGTTTGTTAGTACGAGGACAGCAAGCGGTATTGGGAGTCAAAGTTGGAGAACGGACCTTTTCCTGGGTTCGGTCGGAGCTCCATGCCACAGCAATGGAAACGATACAGGCAAAGACCCACGGCGGTGCGCTCATCAACAGCGTTGGCACGTAGCTGAAACCTAGTGTGCCGGTAAGGGTAGGCTTCGTCCAGGGTCAGCACTCGAAGGCTAGCTGGCAAGCATAGGAGGATGACGGGGAAAAGCTTACGAAGAAAGCATTGAAAGACAAACCAACCACGTAGGCGGTAAAGGTGAACATCATGACATAAATCTTGACATCTTTGACGGCCGCATACAGCCCGTCGAGAGGACCTTGACCTCGGGGATCAATGTCAGCCTCACCAATGTCCTCGATGATCCGTAGCTGAGCTACGTCAAGCTCCTCTCTCGAGAATCCTCGGGTGTTG
>JAMYIC010001908.1:2129-19790 GCA_024112705.1 Microcera coccophila
CATGAGCTTCGAGCATGGCCAACCAGTCAATTTGGGTATCCCCTCCACGCCCTCCTCGTTGCTCTCCTTCGTCCGCCTCGTGGCATCCCGAGTCACCCCAACCAGTGTTCCATCTAAAATCTCTAAGCCTTCGTCTTGGCTATTCTAAAATTCCTTTTATCGTCCATGGTCAGGTAGGCCCTCGTCGACTCGACGCTTCATCGAGGCTCTCCTCATACTCCGTCAACCTCAATGCCTCTTCCACGTCGTTCACGAAGTGACTCTCTCCGCCTACCAAATCCACAATCCCACTGCTGTACATTAGCCGCCAAACAGCCTGGTCCCGCTTGCCCGGTATGCGGGAGAAGAATACTCGCACGCCTCGCTCGTGATAATTGCGTACAATCTCCTCCAAGACTTGTGTGCCAGATCCGTCCATCGAGGTCACGCCGTGAATGTCAAAGATGACGTTGCGGTTGGAATCCTGACTGCGGAGTCGTGGGAGGGCGGGGTGCGCTTCCGAAGTGCCGTAGAGCTCGAGCCGGCGAAGCCGTGATTTTAGCTCTCCCGTGTTGGCGAAGGTGAGAGGTTCCGGGATCTTGACGATGAGGCAGCCTTCGATGAACTCCAAGCTGCGCCCCTCACTTTCGGCGTTCGAGAACCGGTTGGTTCCAGGTATCCTACCGAGGATCTGGATTCGTGGCCTCGTGCTGTGTTTGATGACCAGCAAGATGGACAACCCAACACCAAAAGCCATCCCGAGCGTCAGTGAATAAAACATGGTGGCAAAGAAAATGATGGCCATCAGGCCAAGTTCCGTCCAGCCGCGAATGCGCAAGAAGAAGCCGATGTCGTGTGGTGCCTCCTCTATCAGCGACCACGCGACGACCGAAATCATGGATGACAGAACGGGTTTCTACGGTTCAAATTAGCATGCGAGCATGAACGCATTCATCAACTAAGAACTCACAGGCAAGTAATAGAAGTAAGGCAACATGAACAAAATGGAGAGCAGCGCGATGAAGCTCAAAAAGACGGAGCTCATCGGCGTTTTGCCTCCGGTGCTCTTGTTGACCTTACTCCTACCGTAACCTCCAAACGCAGGCAAGCTCATGAAACATGCACCAGTCAAGTTGGCAACCCCGAGAGCAATCAGCTCTCGATTCGCGCTCAACTGAATCCCCTGGATGATCTCGCTCGACCCCAAGCTCTTGGCGGCGACAGAGGATTCGAAGAAGCCGAGCAGCGCAATCAAGAACCCCGTTGACATGGACTCGCGGATGTGATGCATGTGCTTGAATTGGAAGGGCCACTGAAAGGCAAAGACGTGACCGTGAGCCGCTTTCACCGTACCAAGAATTTCGACACCTTGGTGGTCCCATTCGAGTTGATAGCACAGGATCGCTGAAATTACTACCACGAGAAATCGGTCGGGGATGTATGCGACTCCAGGGAATCTGGGTTGTAAGCGCTTCTTCAGTTCACTAAGCCGAGTCAGTATCGTCCAAAGATGTACCGGAATATGCCACCAACCGGAATACCATGATGACAAGGAAGCTGATGCCAGCAATAGCAAACGTCAAACCATGGACGTTCTTGACGTTGTCTATCATGAATCGAATCTTGTCCACACTGCTTCCATGGCTGACACCGCTCCGGTTCGCAAGCTTCGTAAGCCCCATCTCGGGAATCAACTGGTCCACCGCAATTACGAAACCGATGGCGCTGATGAAGCCTCGCAGAAATGGTCGGCTCAGCACGCTGTCCAGGAAGCCCAACCTCGCCAATCCCGCGATCAAGACGGTTGCGCCCGCCATTCCAGCCACGACACCGCAGATCTGGGCATGGACGAGGTCGTTACTCTCCTGGTCATGTCCAGAGTCCACACTCTGCTTCACCACGGTTCCCACCAGGAGCGACCCAGCAGCTTCGGGACCGACGACCATCTGCGGGCACGAGCCGAGGAGGGCGTATATGAGAGGATTAAAGACGAATGCGTATAGCCCGTGGATTGGCGGAACGTGCGCGAGGTTGGAAGCAAGCGAAAGGGCCATCGGCAGGTAGAAGGATGCCATCGTGACGGCGGCGACCAAATCGCCTCGGAGATACGACCACTGGTATTGTTGCATCCAGTTTATGCAGGGAATGTAGTACGCCATGTACCTGTAAAGCCAGTCAGTTGCGGTTCACTCTTCAACGGCTCTCAAACAAAACGTACATTAACCTTGATTCCGGTACACCTGCTCGTTCCGCGAGCCTGCTGCTATTTCCCATCTTCTTCGTCCTCATCCTTTTTTTCAACCAGACCTTCCAGTCCTCATGGCCAACGATGTTCGTGATGGCATCGTCCAGAATGGGGATATGTGTCCCGGAGCCGGGAGTATCTTGGTCTTCGAGGCCGTCGACGGTGGGAGAAGGGCTCTCGGGCCGCGGGCTAAAGGTGCCATGGCTACACACGCCGGGATGCGCAGGATGGATGCTCGGTCGTCGCTGGCTGGGGAGCAACGGGGTGGACTCGCTCGCTAGGATGTTGGTGAGGGAAAATCGCCCCAGGGGCCCAGGCGAGGAGGGTGTCGGAGACGAGGCCGAGGAGGGCAAGTCGGAGGTCGACGAGGCTCGGCCTTGGTCGTCGAGATGTCGGTTTTTGGCGGTCAAGGACTGTCGCAGCGCACTAGGCTGCGAAGGTCGATACTCGTTCGAAGCCGAGTTCGTCCGGCTATGAGAAGGTCGCCCGGACATTGTAAAGGGTTCAATGTCCTAGCCGCTGCTATTGTTTTCGCGTTTTCGATGGTAAATAAGCCCTCATAATCTGCGACGCCTAGGCACGAGGTCGGCTCGATCTATCTCTCGAGAGATAAGACGCGCAGGAAACCAGCGAAACAAAAGCGCCAATCAATGACTTTAAGCATACCAAAGCCAAAGAGCGTCCGGCCGATTCGCAACCCCAAGCGATAGTTCAAGATATCATTCCAAATCTGCTGCTGATCGTGCCCCCCAGGAGAATGAAAATAAAATAGAACCAGGCGGGTGTCGGGGCGTTTCTGCGGTGTGACATCAGCGGATCCCTCCAGGGCTCCAGGTGACGTCCAGCGATCTACCTCGGCGGGCTCAGGCCAATGACGAACCGACCGTCCGCTGAAACACTGTAACCCACTGGCCGCAGTGGGCGAATCGAAGCCTCCGGTTTTCTCAGCGAGATCCCGTCCAACAGAGATCAACAAATTATCAAGATCCTGGCGGCTTAGCGCGGGGAGCAAAGAAAATTCAACAAAATTCAATACATGTGTACAACCTCCTGACGATGAATAGTGAGAAAACGAAGACACCGAAATTTGCTTGGCTGAGGTAAGCTCAGAATTAACACTTCTTCCATCCATCAACATTTGCTGGGTTAATTCGTATGGCTATACCCCAGTCACAAGTTACAACTCAATACGTACCTTAGGTAGCTTCCTCATTCAGATATGTACGCATCGCCTAACCTCCAACCAAACAAATCCCTCTTCCCAGCAGCAGGACACCAACCCAGTTATGAGTTGATTCAAAGAATCAGACGTCTGTACGTGGCTAACTGTCGAGCCTCCGCGACTCACTTGCATCCAACAACTCCGGGGTAACCTGTATTTCGAGAAGCGTCAGATCACATAGCAGCCTGTCTCCGTGGCCAGCCAGCCTAGCCTAGCCGGGAGTTGTGCTTAGATGGGGCACCAAAGTTCGGCCCGCTGGAAAGGCAGTGGGTGTGCCGTCCTGTCAGACGATCAATTGTTGAGTTCAAAAACGGCATCGCTTTCTAAATCGAGCTCTCCATGACTTTAATGGAGCATACAAGAAGCATGTTTGTCAGAACCTTTGGCATCTTATTCCTCCATCATGAAATCTACTATATTACCGCTCTGATCCACTGGAGTCTCCAGGGTAGTTCTCCGACCAGTAGACGGATAAAACTGAACCAGAGCCGCAGGAGATCAGGAAGATGAAAATGTCGGACGTGTGTTATTAAATACAAGATCAACGGTTCTAGACTAGACTATTTAGACCTGCTCATTGACGAACAAACCCGCCATTCCTTGACCACTTCCAATACACATGCTCGTCAGAAGCATCTTCTTCTTCTGTCTTCTGCACTCGCTCAGCCCGGTAACAATCTGTCTCGCGCCAGTCGCTCCCAGAGGGTGGCCCAACGCAATGGCACCACCGCGGGGGTTCATCTTGGACCAGTCGAGGTTGAGCTTGTCACGGCAGTATACCGCCATCGACGCAAAGGCCTCGTTGATCTCAATGACATCCATATCCGAGAGAGAAACGTTGTAGATCGAGAGGAGCTTGGGGATCGCAATGCTGGGGCCAATGCCCATGATTCGGGGGGCAAGGCCGGCGACTGTGCTGCCGACGTACTTGGCTAGGATTGGCTGGCCGAGCTTGATGGCTGTGGAGCGCTTCATGAGAATAACGGCGGCGGCTGAGTGGGGTTAGCTAATGGTCGAGACGTTCGGATCGAACAACATACCTCCATCTGTGACCTGGCTGGCATTCCCACCAGTCGTGTTGGAGCCCCATTGAGGGAACGCTGCCCGAATCTTGGACAGCCCCTCGGCGGTCGTGCCAGGTCGGATACCATCGTCCTTGGTGATGGTAACCTCCTTCCACTCGCCTTCCACACCCTTGACCTTGGTCGTGATGGGAACAATCTCATCATCCGACCAGCCAGCCTTCTGCGCCTTCTCGGCCCGCTGGAAACTCTCCGCGGCGTACTTGTCCATGACCTCCCGGCCGACGCCAAAGTCCCTGCTCACGTTCTCGCTCGTCCAGCCCATGGGCTGCATGCAATCGGCCGCCTCCTGGCTCTGCGCGGTAACGGCCTCGTCGAAGGGCTTGTCGAGCTGGTCTCCGCCGATGGACATGCTCTCGGCACCGCATGCGATTCCGACCGAGATGGAGCCGTTCGAGATTGCGTGTGCGATGTCGGCGGTGGCCTTGAGGCCCGAGGAGCAGAAACGGTTCACGGTGGAGGCGCCGGAGGTGTTGGGGAAGCCGGCGGCGAGGGCGGCGGCTCGGAGCTTGTAGGCACCCTTGGCGTCCGAGACCTAGGCGAGCACCAACGTTAGCAATTCCGTAGAGGTAATTGGGAGTCGGCTACGAACATTTCCCATGCAGATATCCTCAACAAGAGCGGGATCGAGGTTTGATCGCTCCCTGACCTCCTTCAGCAGAGCGTACACCATGTACTCGAGAGTGGTGTCTTTGAAGCCGCCCTTCTTCGCCTTCGTGAGGGGCGTTCGGACGGCTAACGTGATGACGATGTCGTCGGCATTCTTGGATTGACTATTTGCAAAGGTTAGACCATCATCTTGCCCATCGTTCGACGAGCTCACGTACATGCTATTAATTCCCGACCCAGGGTTCAGGTGTTTGATGATGGATCCAATGCGTTCGGCAGCCATGGTGAAGTTCGAATTAATGATATATATGAGCCGAAAGGAGCCAGAAAGATTGCGGAGGAGATGAAGTTCGTAAAGTCATGAGGAAATGGCCGGCTTGATGTCTTTACATTGTCTAACTGCCGGCATCGTTGCCGCGGCGCTTTCGGTGTGGGGGGCCGCGGCACCTCGGCGTTGGAGGCTTACATAATGCTTTGAGGGGTCGGACATCGGTGATAATCATTCCGACGACTTCACCTCAACCTAACGTCGTCACTTCAGTATCGTGTTTACCTTGTGGTCTTCTTTAAGTCGCAATAGATGATGGGTTTTTTCTTCGATTGCGTGCTGTTACGCGAGGTGCGCAAGCCTGGCGACTCATGTTTCCCCCCCCACTCCAAGCCAAGAATGTTGAACAAAGTCAAATCTCGGCTGGCGAGTGGCGGCTCGTCTCGCGGCTGAAATCGCCAACGTCCTCGACCTGCTTGTTGCCCATCGAGAAGGCTAGATCGGTATTGACTGAGCCGAAGTTCCGATAACGGGTCAGGAACCTGGAGCTACATCGCAATCTCCCGCAAGGTTACACCGTCAGCCGCCGGCCAATATGTGGCGAAAAGATGATAGTCCTGAGACAACCTCAAAGCCATGGTCACCTCTCAACATGCCGAGTGGTACTTTGAGAGCACTCATCGAATTCAAATCAGACAGAGACGGAAATATTGGAACGTGACACCCCCGAAGTTATCCAGGTACAAAAATTCCTAATTCCATCTTCGGCGTGTAAGTGATGACTAGCGTCGCGCTTCTGCCACCCGTCAAGATCTTGTCATGTAAATAAAGTTACAATAGTTGATCTGTTCGGGATGGGTGCCAGGCTCGACATTCCAGATCTTGGGACTCTTAATCGCCCCTGGTTCCTGCATTTCACTGTCCTTGAGTCTTTTGATCTCATTCGCTTCCCTTCATTCGTTTATTTCTATAGAGGCTCAAGTTGAGCACTTCACCTAAGTCATTCTTTTAATGCCAAACGAGACGACTATCGTTGACATAGCGACGAGTTCTGAATAGATGAGGGTCAATAATACTGCAAATGTTTTACTTTCTGGACATTTCTGGCGAAACAACATTCTCTACAGGCAGTCGCTCGCCCATTCCGTCATTCTTCATCCAGTCTCTGGACTCTCGGCAGCAAACATAGCCAACGCCTCTTGAAATGATCGTCTCATTCGTTCCTTTATCACTGGCCCTCGTAGGCCTCACTGCAGCAGCTCGTTCCGATAAGCGTGGCCTCTGCTATGTCGACTCCAAGCACCCCGCCGACTATCAAATATGGACTCAAAAGGGGAGCGACCTAACATGGTATTACAACTACTCTCCTCTTCCCGCGCCTGCCTACTCCAAGTTCAAGCAAGAAGAGTTTGAGTTTGTCCCTATGATGTGGGGTATAGGATCCAATCCTGAAGACACGACCTTCCTCAAGCAGGTTCAAAATCTTGTGAATGATGGACGCAATATTACTCATGTGTTGGGATTCAATGAACCCAATGCAAAAGCTTCATGGGGAGGTAGTGAAATCAAGCCGCACGATGCGGCGAGGGCATGGGTGGCCAACTTTGAGCCTTTGGGAGAAATGGGCATCAAACTTGGACTACCCGCCTGCATGGGTACATGGGACTCATTGCCTTGGCTGACCCAATTTATTGGGAACTGCTCCAAGTTTGTCAGCCCGGCCGGAGCAAAGAAGAATTGTACTTGGGACTTTCTTCCGGTACATTGGTACGACAACTTCGCCGGCCTACAATCACACATCAACGAGCGTCGCGCCGCGTAAGTCTCCCACCACCACCATCGCACCAAACTCTCCTGACAGCCACACAGCTTCCCCGGCACCGAAATCTGGATAACCGAGTACGCCTACGCAAACCAAAACCCAGACCCCACCAAGCAATTCCTCGACGAGACGCTCGCCTACTTCGACGGCACGTCCTGGATCGGCCGCTACAGCTACTTCGGCGCCTTCCGCTCCGACGTCTCCAACGTGGGGCCCAACGCGCCGTTCCTCAGCCAGAGCGGCAAGCTCACGGCCATCGGCCAGGAGTATCTCGGCATCAACGGTACGGGGATCAGTCCGAACGACAACGCTGCTGCCCCGGGGCTACTGGCGCCAGGGTGGTATGCCTTGGCGGGTGTGGTCCTTGCGGCGGTGCTGACAGAGTTTTTCAGATAAGAAGAAGAAGAAGAAGAATAAGCACAAGACGAAGACGAAGGGTGGTGGTAGGCGTTAGGTTTGGGTATTGGGCGTTTGGTGTTCGGGCTTGGGTGTTTGGGAAGGCTGAAAGAGTTGGGCATAAACTTAGACCTACACGTGGCATATAATCATAGAAGCGCGTTGCATCACACGTGTCCCCTTGATCTCGACTATATGTGCATTTAACTAAAACTCAATTCACTGTCTTGCTATTCACTGGGGTTTGCCAACTGAGCCGGCTTACGGAACTCGAACGTCCTCAAGTGACGGCATCACACCGTCGACATGTCTCACCCTATACTGACCTCAACCTCCATCAAGCACCCAGAGCCATTTCAACCATTCACTTCTCAGCGCGAACTCTCCTGATCATCTTCTACTTCTTCAATGTGTAGCTTCGAATACTCAAACCGCCTATATAACCCCCTCCCCGCACGCACGATTTCGCTTGCTACTTAATCTCCCGTCCCCCCTCAACCTGTGCGTATCACCAGTGCATCTCTTAAACATTTCCGAAAACTTCCACAACAGCCATGCCAAAAGCCATCGCAAACGTTATCCTCCCATTGGTCTTCGGGCTCATCATTGTGATTATCATTGTAACAAGCGCCATATTCGCCTGCATCTACCATCGCCGACGCCGTGGAAGACCCCAGCATAGGATTCGACTGAGGCAGGTTGGGGGTCAAGGGGGGGGGATCGTGGGGAGTTGACTAGGGGTGAGGAGAGCGTCATTTGTATTCTGATGTCTTATTCAGGAGTTGTGTTTGCGATTAATACGACCTGAGCCTCCTCAAAATAAATCCTTGTAGCCCTACTGAAGATATTTAATCATAAATTTATCCTCGGTAACCCAAGACTATGAGGCACCACTATATACTATCACCCAAAACACTACAGTCTTCTTGACAGAGTACAACGAAACCTCCTCCGCATAGCAACATCTAAATCAGAGGTATCATAAAGCATCCACTCCTTGAAACAGATTTCTCCTCCACCATCCCTTCACACCGCATCCGTCGCAGCCGTACCCTGAGGAACCACAAACGGCGCATTCCGAGAACCGCTACTCTTCCCCGGCGACTCGCCAGTTTCCTTACGCGAGAACGACGCCCAAGTCTTAAAGCTCGAGAACGACAACGTCTTGCCGAGTCTGCGTCCCTCATCGTCAGAGCCGCCCTGGCCCCAGTGGCCGCGACGGACCGGCGCGTCCTCGAGGAGGTGGAAGCGGCGCTTGCACAGCTTCCACAGCTCAATGCCAGTGACGAAGATGAGAGTGAAACTGACCACGAGACCCCATTCCCAGGTGATGCCCATGTGCTTGAAGAACTTGGTGTTGAGGAAGGGGATGTAGACGACGGGGAAGACGGAGAGACCGCCGCCGATGACGGACCAGAAGAGGAACTTGTTGGAGTAGATGTCCTTGAAGAAGGGGAATTTGCTGTCGTCGTCGGGGTTGAGGCGGAACATGGACCTTCGTAGGCTCTTGAACTCCCAGGCAGATATGAGGATCAACCAGGTCAGCTCGGCAAACGTCGCGGCACGAGCCTTGAAGACGGCCCTGCAAGCCTCCGAATACCGCTGATTGCATTCCTCGCCCAAATTCCCGCCGTTGGCGCCATAGATGATGAGGCAGAAGGTGCACATGGTGCAAATCCCCATCAACACCCCGTAGACGATCATGTCGACGATGATCTGGTTGGTGAAGACACCGCGCTTCTTGTCGTGCGGAGGCTTGCGCATGACGTCCTGCGCAGCCGCTTCGCGACCGAGACCGAAGGCCGGGAAGGACGAGGTGGCCATGTTGATCCAGATGATCTGGAGGGGCGAGACGGGGAAGACGGAGAAGCCCGTTGCGTCGACGAAGCCGAGGCCCGCGACGAGGAGGATGACCTCGCCGACGTTGGAGGTGAGCAGGTGCAGGACGAACTTTTGGATGTTGTCGAACATGCGTCGGCCTTCGCGGATGGCTGCGACGATGGAGTTGAACTTGTCGTCGGCGAGCACGATCTTCGCAGCGGACTTGGCGACGTCGGAGCCAGAACCCATGGCGATACCAACGTCGGCACGGGATAGGGAGGGCGCATCGTTGACGCCATCACCGGTCATGGCCATGAAGGCCCCACGCCGACGAAGCGCGTCAATCATCCGGGTCTTCGTATCGGGCGCACACCGGGCAATAACCAGCGGAAGCTCCTCCATCGCATCGATCTCCGCCTCGGTCATCTTGTCGAAGTCGGTGGCCTTCTGGACGATGGACCGAGCGACGTGGTCCGGCAGCACGCCCAGGTTCTTGGGGATGATGCCGACCTCCTTCGCGATGGCCTTTGCGGTTTCCGGGTGGTCGCCCGTCAGCATGTGGACGCGGATGCCGGCTTGGGAACACTCGGCGATGGAGGGCTTGGTCTCGCGGCGGGGAGGGTCGTAGATGCCGGCGAGGCCTACGAGAATCAGATCCTTTTCGACTTCGGTGCGGAGCTTCTCGTCTTCGCCCGCGGAAGCGGCCTGCTTGGCGGTGAAGCGGCCGTCCCAGGGGCGGTAGGCCACGGCGAGGACGCGTTGACCTTGAGAAGCAAGGTTGTTCATCTGGGTAAGCACATCCTCCTTGATCTCAGCCGTCATGGGCTGTTGCCCCTCGCCAGTTCCGAGATGGGCACACAAGTCGAGGATTCTCTCAACCGCGCCCTTGGTGAAGACCATGCTGTTTTCGGTCTCGATGATGGAGCCGCTTTCACCCTGGGGGGCGTCGTAGATGACGGACATTCGCTTGATGGAGCTGTCAAAGGGGAACTCGGCGACCTGCTTCCAGCCATTGCCCTCAAGAGTCTTCTTGCCGCTGTTGAAACGGTGGGCAAAAACCTGGAGGGCGATTTCCGTGGGCTCTCCGGTTGTCTGCCATTTCTCTTCCGCGTCATCGAACCGGACAGTTGCCAGGTTGCAAAGAGCCGTCGTCAAGAGGAACGCCTGTAGCTGATCGGTCATTTCGCAATCAGGTTCAGGCTCCGGGGCCTTGGTAGGCTTGGAAGGGTTGAGCTTCTCATCGGGGACGTCGAATTTGAGGACGGCGGCGCTGCGCTCTCGATCGTAGTCGCGAGGCGGCTCTTCCTTCTCCGGTTCGTTGCCCTCGCTTTTGGAATAGGTCACCCTGCCCTTGGTGGGATCGTTGGGGCTCTGGGACTCGCGGACGGTGTAGACGTGGGAGGAGGGGATCCAGGCTTTCCGGACGATCATGGCGCCCTCCGTCAGAGTGCCCGTCTTGTCGGAGCAGATGTTGGTGACGCCGCCGAGGGCTTCGAGGGCAGAGAGATCACGAACGACGACGTTGGCCTTTCGCATAACGGTGACGGCAACTACCATGGTAATTGTCAAGACACTGCAGCAGTTCATCAGCCACGTCACAGTCAGTCTTATCTAGGAACAGGGACTTACGCAATCAGAGATTCAGGAATAATGGCAATTCCAAGAGACGTAGCGTAGATGATGACTTCGTTTCGAAGGTTGAAATGATTCACAGCAAACACGACAATCGCCAGCAGGACAGCGCATCCAAAGAGAACGTAGGCCAGAGCCGAGAGCTTCCTCTGAAGAGGAGTCCCCTCCGTCAGACCCAGGAATTTGCCGAGGACGTCGTAAACCCGCTTAGAGAGACCGACCACCGGCTGCTTCTTGCCGTACTTGCGCCAGTTCATGGATCGGCCAGCCTTGCGATGTTTCTTGGATGTCGAGGCGGCGATTTTGCCAACCTCAGTCACCATACCAGTCGCGGTCACGACACCACGACCTCGGCCCTTTCGAACCACCGTGGTAGCATATGCCATGTTGACCCGGTCGCCGATACCAATCTCGTCTTCGGAGGTGACGACCTTTTCGGTCCCGGGCTCGACGATGTTGTTGTCGGTGATCTTCTCGACGGGGATGGACTCGCCCGTGAGCTGGCCTTCTTCGCAGGCAAGGTTCATGGCTTCGAAGAGCCGGAGATCGGCGGGGACGGTGTCGCCCATCTTGAGCAGTACAATGTCTCCTGGAACGACTTCGGGGCTTTAGAACGTTAGTATCCAGCTGCTCAACTCATCTTCTGAGTGGTGACTTACTTGGAAATGACCTGGGTTTTTCCATCGCGGAGAACCATGGCGCTTGGCGAGGACAGAGCCCGAAGCGCATCCATCCGCTTTTCAGCACGATATTCCTGCCAGAATCCAATGCTGACGTTGAGAACAATGACAAAGGCCAAGACACCGCCTTCGATGTAATCCTTGATGCCGAAACTGAGGGCCATGGCAAACGTTAAGACCTGGGGGAGTTAGCAACTGAGCCGCAAGTCAAATTCCGGGGCACACCTACTATGATCATCGCATTGAGGACCTGCTTGGTCATGATGCTGTACCAAGCTACAGTGCCCCCAACATCCAGCTCATTCTTGGGGTATTTTTGCTGTAGCTCTGCAACTTGAGTTGAGGTCAAGCCCTTGTCGATATCGGTACCGAGGGCTTGAGCCGTCTCCTCGATGGAGAGGAGGAACGGGTGCTTAGTAAACTCCGCCATGGCGATGGACTAGGCGCGGGAAATCCTCCGGGGAAGTGAGGGATACGGAGTGACTTGAGACTTGAGGTCGTTATTCAGCCTCTGCTGAGAAGTTGAGTAGAGTTTGTAAAGGAGTGACGTATCGCCATTGACGTTGGGAAAGGAACGGCTTGGCGCAGTGGGTAGAGGTGTATGTATGCACAAGACCAACTCGAACAAACAAGGAGGCCGTTTGAGTGTCAAAGATTCAAGAATACCTGCAAGTACTTCGACGAAGAACACAGGGTTGACAATCTACTTTGACAAAACGGACGCGGGGATATCCATCGACCTATATACTTCACAACCTTCCCAGGTATCTCCCCAGTCTCCCCCCTCATCATCTGATAGAGTTCCCACAGGAAGAGTAGATTTCCTCTTGGCAACAGTCCAGTGCGAGTCAGATCCGCCACGGTCGTTCCCCACAGCCATGGTGATACACAGTCATAAAGACTTGGCGTTTCTGGGCGCCCGTGAAAGATTGGAAGATATCTGAACTCATCGGCGGTTCCCGTGACGTCAAGGGTTACAGCTAGAGTTGGACGAGAGGAAAAAGAAAAAAACTTCGGTTCCGGTGGCGTCGCCTTGGGTACAATATGGGGAAGGTGTACGGACCTTGGAGTCTCGGCGTTGCGCTTGGGAACACAGCTGCGTGAGAGCCAAGAGTTTTGGTGTGGGAATAAGCCCCAACCGTCAAAGACCATTCTCTCGGTCTTGGCCATTGAGGCTCGCTCGTCTATCTGAACCCCGGGAGCCAAGGAGCGTTGGATCAACAGACCTCGTCCGTATCAAAAATCCTTTCTTCGACTAGCACCGACACACAAGAGACCGGGGGGGGGAGGCATATCAGATATCGCCATCCATGCTTGGCAGAACAAGCATAGGCTTCCTCACGATAAGCTCCCAAACAAAGCTTGCATCACCGAAAAAGCCTAAACGGATCAAGGTTTTGTCTGCATCCCCAACCCACGTTGGGTGCCAAGGAGCCGCCTGCGCTTGGCATGAGCTTAGTCTGCGTTGCGACGCGCGTCCCGCGTAAACGCTCGTAAGGCCAGCCCGTTATGATGATTGCCCCAAGCTGAGTCCTACATGTAGGATCATGGCCCATGTGCTTGACGGCGGCAAAACAAAACGGCGGGGGAAGAACGCCATATCTTGGCAGTCTTGGCAGAAGCGTTCTGTCGCCACCTCGGTGCCGGCCTCAAGCCTGTGACTAAAGGTGTTGATGTTTATAGCAGGGGTGATTGGTCTGGACGCACTCGTGGTTGGTTCTTAAGGTTATTGCCTAGAAACTAAGCTTATCCCAGACACTGAGATTCATCCTTCTTCCCCGGAACGCGGTCGTGGTGTCCATTCAGGACTGACGGCTGGGAACGATCAGTGGCGATGCCAAGATGGGCGGTGTTGTTAGCGCTCCTTCGCCTCCGGCCTCTAAGGAACACGGATCTATCACGTGCTCCGCTCCGGTTCTCCCGGCCATCCCCGCCCCGCCCCGCTCCGCCTTGCCTTCCGGGCGGGCTGCGCCGATTGTGCCGCAAAGAACGCCGAGCAGTATGAGGAGGAAAGAAGCCCAGTCAGTATCAAAATTGTCGGGGGCTCGACACAGCGCGGGGAGCCGGAAACGGTAAAACGTGTCCAATTCTCGAGCAACAGCTGTGCGCCATAGCAGTGTTGAGTATGTTGCAGAAACCCATCCCTAGAATGTAGACGGGTTTGCATTGCTCGGAACGCGAGGGTCAGACAGACCTCGGGACGGAAGAGCTTCGATAGAACCTCTTCGGGTACGTCTTCACCATTCTCGAGCCTATATAGGCCGTGACATCCCCTACAAAGATGACCCCAGTCCAGCCCGGTCTCTGACAGGTACGGGAGACGCATGGATTCATGGCCCCAAAAGAAATGATCTCGACAGTCGGCCTTTTCCGATGCCCTCGATAAATCACAGCCAGGCGGTTCAAGGGACGCCTCGCGAAAGCACTAGAACAAAGAGACGGCTTTTGAGATGTTCTTATCAAGTACCGCTACCTGCTCAGACGACCCGTGCACCTTGATTGCCAGCTCTTTTACTTGCTTTATGCTAACAAGGCGATACACTTTGGTCCGGGGTGTATCGGTCACCTGCCCTCCCACCGTGAAAAGACCACAGATGCTATGCAACGTGGGAATTGTATCAACCAGCTGGTCTGGCAGGTGGAAGCGCTCCTTGACCATGGGAGGCGTAATCACCTGGTAGGCCGGGTTCCCGCGCAGGCATTCAATGCATATTCTTTTGCAGGTGGGCAGGAAGACGAACCCACCAAAGCAGAAGCAAGAGACGCACTGAGGGGGCCGGCGGACATGGCGAACTTGCTGGGCCGTCTCGCCCAAGGCTGTCAACAGCGTAGGCGCGTGCTCCATGAGTTCTTGGTATATGGCAAGCCTCTCGACCATGGCCTTGCCTTTCAGGCATACGCGTGAGATTCGGGGAGAGAGATTGGAAGTCCAAGAGGTTGAAAATCAGGAGCACAAGTTCTGCCGGTAGCTCGTCGAGCTGGCCGAGCGATGAGTGTGGGGATTCGCGACGGAGGGTCGACGGGATGGGCTGGAGGAACCTGGCTAGACATTTCCCGGAAGGTTACCTCCCAATCGCCGGTGGTCAACTGCGGGATGCGTTCATCGGAAAAGGTCGTTGGGGCCGACCGTGATATCAGGGAGCCGCTAACAACGATAGTTCGCGATATCAGGCTGGTCACGGCTGGGAGAGGGGAATAGTTGCCGGACCTGCAACGATGGTGGGTAATTCAATATCCGGACCGCCGTTGCTTCAGCCGCACTTCTGTGTTCCGTATAGGGTACCGACGTACTTGGTAGCACTTGGGGCTCTGACCTTCTCGCGGCTTGTCCTCACGTTGGGCACCTCTGCAGGATGCAACAGCATCAGGTACCAAGTACGTATAAAGATGACATGACCGGATCAAGATATCATGTAGCTCCATGTAGCATCAAGCGTCATAGAGTCTTTTATGACCGCAGAGGCTGGGCGGGATGAGACGTGTTTGTGATGTGTGAATTTTCATTGGTTTAGATCCCTGCCTGTGACTTATTTGTGCACTTTGAGAGATAAGCCAGGGGGGGACATCAGAGCCTTAAAGCTAAGGCATAATGTCGGAACTTCCCAGCTACTTGCAACGGGGTCTGACCATCTCGCCGTGTCGTTTGAAGTGACTGGGTACGCTCATGATGATCCGACGTTGCCCATGCGTAGTGTGACAGCCGAAACAAGCAACTCAGTAAAAGTCTGTAGTCTTCCATCATCTCGAGCTGAGCTGACGGCTGCTCCATTTCCAAACAGGCCAAACCCAGTAATAGAAATCTTACTATCAAATTGTCGAGACGTGACCTGGATCACAGGAGCTGAATTGGGCGCGGGCATTAGCAGAACTGGGCTCAACGACGGCTATCCAAAACACGACATCATTATTGTGTGACATGCATTACCAGTAGACGCAAGAATTGTTAGAACAATGCTTCTGGTGGCCTTCAAAGGAGTCACGTATTCAAACAAAGTCGAAAATTTTCAGAACAACATAGCTCAAACGGCCAGCTTCCCATCTCTCGAGCGGACTCCAGGGAGCTCATTCGGATTACCTCGCGAGTTCTGAGCTGATGGCAAATAACGAAACGTTACAGCAGAGGTTTGGTAGCACTCTTGGGCTCTGGGGGGGTAATAAACACTTGGACAGCGGCCCATAGAACAGGACTTTGATATCCCAGAATTCAACGAGAATTCAATCGGTTGAATGAAGACAGGCTGGATTCCCTTTCAAGCTGCAACAGCACTTTCAAACGCGCCCATAGGCCTTACGGTGATTCTTTTCCCCAGTTGAATGTCGGGGTGTGGGTTCACGAGACGAGAGTCAAGGATGGTCGGGAATCAAAGTTGGTGGAACACGGCAGCTTTCGAGTTTGTTTCAATCCTCTCACAACGAAAGGAATACTTGGCCGCACTTCCCATACGGCTCTGATGCTCTTCTCACAGCTGTGAGAGCTTGTAGCTAACCTGGACCTGGGCTTCCACTGGTCTTGAATCTTGCGGATTTCTCCTGTAACGGCACCCAGGCCTGTGACGTGCTGCCTCCCAAGACTTTGCTACGTCCGATCGATGGTGTAATCAAGTACAATGGGCTGCATGACAAATACTATTAGGAAGAGATTCTCGTAATCGACTTTGTGTGAACCTTACCAGCCTCCCATAGCCGCCGTTGTCCTCGAGAACATGCTCCGCCATGCCATGCTATCACACCGCCGCTTCACAAAATACATAACCTCAGTGCTCATCACTACTCTTTATGCACCACTACCTCAATCCCTGTCACAAACAAAAACCACCTTGCGAGACTCCATCCCACAACACCACATCCTCCACACACCCGGACATTTCGCTCAACCGCCTCGCACCCACTCACCCACCCCGACCCCCCGATCCAAACCCACTACGGGGGTGTTCCAGACCTCCACTGCCGAGAGCGCCTTTCTCTATCTCCCTCTCCCTCTCTCTCTCTCCCTCTCTCTCTCTCTCTCTCAAGGTCTCTCTAGAACACCCTTTGAGCTCAAGTCTCGGCACTGAGCAGTCTGGGTCAATTGCGGCCCCCATTCGAAAGCAGCTCTCTCCCTTGCGTCCCCCGTACGTACGCGCGCACGTCATGCGAGCCGCATCATCTCTCCACCCTTTTGCAGGCCAAGATTAGCCAATCTCCCCCCGATCCTGGCTTCCCGGCTCGCTCTGACCTGATGTTTGGACGATGACGAGGCCAAATATGTGATTGCCGTATCTAATCTTACGCAACCGTCCATACGCCGACCGCTAGGTCGTTCGTCGTTCGTCAGATCAAGGTGCTGCGGATACGCAGCCTTCTCGTGTCTCACTCGCTATCCGACTACGCGGGCGGGCGCAAAGAACCTTGCGAAGATCATGAGAGATTGCTGCTTGGGTTAGGGCCCTTCTCTAGAGGATACGGTAATGTCGTCGCATTCTTCCTTGATCACTCACTCGTGGAACCGCTCGGACTAGCATCATATGTGTGTTTCAGAGTATTACAATTACGTACCAAACCAGAATTCCAAATCGCGTGTGTATCCCACCAGGGGTCCTCATCACCAGGGTTACCGTCTTCTCTAATCCGAGCCAACCAGGTACTATGCAAAAGCCATGAAGATGCACATGAAGGGTATAATGCCTATTGATGAAAGTCCTCCGAAACAACCCAAGCCTCGTAACTAATAAGAAGAACAGAAGACTGGAACACACATGGTGATCCCAAACCCCACTGCTTGATGTCCATCAATCGTATTCCGTCATCCATCCATCCACCCGTAAACAGTCGTCTCATCTATCGTGGCGAACCCGACATCTATGTAATAAAGTAGAGTCAAAAGAGAAAAGAACACACGCACACACACACAAAAAAAAAAAAAAAA
>JAMYIC010001908.1:19909-32573 GCA_024112705.1 Microcera coccophila
TATCAAAGATTCGTTGAGCGGGAACAAGGCAAACTCCTCGCTCCCCTCACTCCAGAAGTTCAACCTCAACATGGCCGGCAAGAAAAATCCTCGAGCGCAAACTGGCTGGGTGCAAGCATAACTCTTGCATTGCTAGTAGAAAGGAAGCCATCCTAGCAATGCAAGTCATTTTTGCTTGAGACCAATGTCACCTTGCGCCCCCCCGTGCCTTAGCGCCGATCTACCCGCCAAGCATAGCCGGCTTTAGCTCCATTCCCTGGATGATCATCGACTGGCTTCGAAACGTCTCAACTCCAAAGAGAAGATGGTGGTGGTGTCAAACTACCAGGGCCGCATGACCATTTCCCAAAGGAACCATGAACAGGGGGGAGAGGGAGAGGGAAAGGGAGAAATGTCCCGGCCCATCATGTCGGATGCAACCTTCATCAGATGTTCGTGTCGGCTCCGTCCATGGAGCCTTGTCGCGCATGAGCTTGAAACATGGGAGCGATGCCCGTCATGCATACCACTCCCCGAACCCATAGCCGGCACTGCCATCCTCTCGTAGCCAATAAATCCAACCGCTGTGAATGTCGCCGCGGCTCATGCTCCAGGGTCTTGAGGCCTCAACGACATTGAGAGGGCGCCTTGCCGGTAGGATGGTGTCCTGGTTGGGCATTTGATTGGCGTGCGCCACAACACCTGACTCGCCCGCACGACCCTCCTCAAATTGTTCACGAGGCTATCCAATGCGGTCCACCCAGTCGAGGTGAGTCAAGGTCGGTACGAAAAAACACGAGATGCGCGTCTCCGTCGCGAGTGGTCACCCGGAGGAGGCGGTAAAGCGTTGCGGCCGGTTCATGCGCGCGGCGGCGGCCCATCAGCATAAGCCGCCGTGCTGTAGACGGGCTGTGGGGTTGGCGGATGATGCGCCGTCAGGCTAGGGTAGCTCTCAGGATAGGTTGCGGGCGTAGGATCCCATCGTGGGGGTGTCGCCGTCGAATGAGGGTGAGCAAGGGGTGGATGCAAGCCACTGGGTCCGTATGATCCCGCAGTCGCCGCCCGACTGTCGTAAGTCGTGACGGCGGGCAATGGAGTCGTGGTGGTACGCAGGGGCGGGTGAGGCTGTTGCGGGCTCGAGTGCCGGATGCTGGGGCTCAATGTTCTAGAGGTTGCCGTTGAGTAGGGTGGTCCTGATGCGGCATACGGGGTCCAGCTTGGCTGAGAGCCAGAAAGGGAGCGCGGTGATGGGATGGCGTCGTGATGAGAGTGGACGGAATACTGACTGTGAGAATCGCCCTGAGAAGACGCAATGCTCTGGCCAGGAGGCGTAGGGAGAGGTGCGTAGGACGAATTGATCGGATTGACCATGTTGGCTGGGGGCAACGTGCTGCTCGGGCTGGCACTGTACTTGCCGATGATCTTCTTGAGAGCCGGCTCGAGAATCTTCCAGGGAAATACCTTGACGTCCTTCTCGATGTTCCGGGGCTTCGGGTTGGGAAACGCCATGATGATCTTGAAGAACTCCTCGCTATCAGCCTTGGCCTTGGAGACGGTCTGGGGGTGGAATCCCTCGAGGTTGCGGCGGATGCGGTTCTTCTCCTCGACGCTGAAACGCGCAGGCGCCGCGACAAGCTGCTCGAGCAGGGAAATGGTATCAACTGAGGTCACGAAGCATTCATTCTTTTCCTGCCAGTAGATGCATGAGACACAGATACTGTTTGGCGGTCGCTCATTGACAGGAACAGAGCGGAAAGTGGTGGTCAGGGTCGAGCCAGACTGACTCTTCCGAAAGAGAACAATTCGGCGTCGGTTTTCCCATTCCTCCTGGCTCCAATTCTCTGCCATGGTTTCCAGCTTACCCACGATCTTCAAGACCGCCTTGTTAGAATAGAGGGAGATGGGGTTGTAAGATCCCGCGCTTCCAGTGCTGTTTGTCATGGTGCTGGTCCGGATAAGCTGTGGTGCTGCGCCGCTGGGGGAAGCCATCGAGATCGGCGTCAAGTTCGGCCTTCCGCCCATCGATGGGTCCAATCCTGCCCTTCCCGCGCTCCCAAGCGCGTTTGAATATGCGCTCCATCCCGACGCCGGGCGGCGATGGTAGTGGGAGTGGGAGTGGGGGTCCGTAAAACTCGAAGTTCTGTATGTGCTAATCATATCGTTGTTACCTTGTGGGAAAGTGTTGGCATATTGCCCTTGGTGAGTAGGATACTCATAGTTATTTGTAGGCGGCTCTGATGATAGATGAGGCTCACCAGCCTTGGGTGAGGTACTCGGCTGATCTGCTGTAGGGGCAGGTGCTGCACTGTCATGCTTTGGGCCCTTGGCTGGCCTCGTGACCTCGTCCCCGGACCCTTCAAGATACTGAAAAGCCCCTACAGCTGTCCGCAAGATCTCTTCTCCTGAAGGCCCCTCGACAATAAGTGATAAGGGCACGTTGCTGGCCGCGCACCGTGTGACCATGTATTGGGGAGCGTCCACGTTGCAGCTAAAGGCAAAGCCTGAGCCCTCCTGCGCATCTCTTGTCACTTCTGCCTGACACTTCTCAGCGCCAAACTGGATGAAGAAGAATGGCACTGGAGATGACATTAAGAATATGTCGTACTGCGAAGAAAGCTTCAAAAACACCTTCGTCCCAAACGTGCCCGAAGCTGGCTGGCAGGAAACGACCGTCGGCACTGCGGGCGGCATGTACGGCGCCACGCCATTGTTGGAAGCGAACGACTGCGAATTCAGCTGAGCGAACTTTTCGGATTGTTGCTGGGTTGGAAAAGCAGGCGCGGGATACTGATCGTAAGCGGCATCTGGATACCGTCCCGGCTCGTAGCCTGCTGAGGGAGCTGTCACCAAGTCAGTTTATGCTCGTCTGCCGCCCACGTTACGCTGTTCGAGTGCAAGACGCCCAGAATCGGGCACCGGACGAAGATTCTTCCTCCGTTTGTGCGTCTCAAACATACAATGCTGCTTACCATGCATCGAGGGCAACTGGGCCTTGCTGTAGGCCGCCATATCCAAGAGCCGAGGAGAGTCCCCACGCGGGTCTCCCCCGCTGGCTGCTCTGGCAGCTTCTTCGTAACGAAGAGTTAGCGTTTCCGGCGACTCGAGCCTGTCGTCCACGCCGACAATAATCGGCTTTTGAGGGTGGTAGTCAGGCTATTGAAGCGTTTGTTGTCAGTCTTTGAAGTGTCCGAAACAATGTGTGTAAGATGCCCACAAGAGAGGATCGAGATGGAAGGGAGACACTGCACTGCACCGCCTTGCGTGCAGCGAACAGAAGCAGTTTCGTCTTGTTACGGGAGTGTTAAAACAAGGTCTGGGGTTCGACTCACCTCGAAAAGCTTGTAGGGCGGACACTGAAACTTGACAGCAGACATTAAGCTGTCGTCCAGGGAGGGCCGATGGGAGAAAAGATGTATGGAAGAAGGGCGAGAGTAAAGAATGCAGAGCACTGTCTGGAACAGAAGTGGTCACGGTCGTTGTTAAAACTAGATGTCGAGCAGGTCTTATTCGACTGGATCAGTTGGCCAAGACAAGATCCCTTCTCAAAGATTTGCTTTTTCGGAGATTTGATCTAACGAGGTACAACAGGCTAATATGTGGGCTGACGCCGTTGTTATGCTGGGTATCGCTCGTCGGTGTCTCCCTTGACTTGCTTTTGGGCCTCTGGGGTGGGGTGGTGAAACAAAAGACTGGAGGAGGGCGATCTTACTGGTTTAGGTTGAAATGCTCCCAGGGGCGTAGAGAAGTTCCGATCCAGGTGAGAGACATTGGCATTCCAAAAAGGGAGAGATAGGTGGCTCTGCAGTCTGACTTGCCTCTAGCCAAAGAGAAACACTCCTTGCACCGGGGTAGTGGACACTTCGACACGGTCAAATCGGTCCAGGACTCTGGAGCATGCGCGGCGTCATTGGCTGAGATCACGATGAAGAACAACAAACAAGTGACGTCGGGCAATCGAGTTCCAGTAGAAGGAATCCAGTGGATGTGTCCAAGACCTTTTGTTGAAGAACAATGTGCAGTCTGTCAAAATCCGGGTTAGCATCATTGTTTCACTGATTACGCTTCCTCCATGAACGTCGAGACCGGCCTTCGGCGTCGAGATACTGAACGAAACGTACCAAAGTTCGAGTTTCTGGGATCAACCTGATGCCAACAGTCAAAGGGCTCTTTTTGCCGGAGCCGCGAAGTGTTGGTTTGTGGAAAAAAGGCGGCTTCTACTCAGCGTCCTGGGTCAGCTCTCGTCCAACCTCGACGCTAGAATGATGTCGAAGCATGAGCGGCAGGAGTTCGCAGCACTAACGCGTTGGCAATAGAACGAACAGAGACAATGCTAGGCGCGAAAATGCGGCTGCTCGGGATGGATTACCCAAGATGATCCAGACGATGAGGGTCCAGGAGAGTCTGAGTCTCGCCCGGGAAGGTTTGTGGATGTGTAAGAAGCAGGCGATGGGTTAGCCTTAGAAGGGAGCATTTCTTTTTGGGGTTGAGACGGCGTATGCAAGAAACTCTGCCCTGCGTCAAGAGGCGATAGAGGTGATTCAGATATGGTGGGAATGCCCCAGCAGACAAGCGGGGAGGATTGGAAAACAAGGATGAGGGAGCAACGGAGTTGGTGGCCAGGACATGTGGAGCCGAAGCGATACCCCCAACCCTCCCTTGAGGAGATAGATGGACTATCGAGCAAGTAGCCTGAGTTCAGGAGCGAGTGCGTGTGTGTGGGCAAAAGAAAAAGGAAGAAAAATATAGCGCAAGGGACAGATTGAAGAGAAGGGCGCTTCTTCTGTTTGCTCCTGGATGTCTTGATACTATCAATCTCGTAGGATCCTGGCCCGTTAGGCTGGCACCCGCCAACCAGACATGAACCGATTACCGGTACAATAGTAACACAGGCATCATAAAGAGCGTGAAAAGAAAACAGTGGCGGCCCAGACCTTTGTTAGGATCGCTATTAGAGGTATCCGGGGGGGGGTAAGGATGAGGGGCGACCTCCTGGGCCGTTGAATGCCAGATTCTCAAATGTCTCAGAGACGGCCTGCAAGGGTGAACGGCACATATGACAAAGGGTGGGGAGCAGAGGATCAAGGCTCGGGAATGGTGGAGGAGATGAGTGACTTGTGACAGTCGACCTTGACATCGTAGGGGGGTCAGGGTGTCAGGAAGAAGGCCCTGTCACGGGCGGGCGTAGCTTCTTGTTCCTAGCGACATGTTCATGTGTCGCCTGCCTTGCAAGCTCAACGGGAATATCTACTCTAGGGCTAGGAATCCTTCAGGGATAGGGTCATGGCGTGCTGCGGACTTGGCGGCTGGACGACACCCCTCCCGGACGGCCTCGCTCCAAATATATTTACTCGTCATTCTCTGTTCTTTCCCTCGAAAGGGATTGTATGCAGGTAGGCGGCTGAGCTAGCGCGACCGCGTGATGAAGACGTAGCAAGACAAAACGACGCTATGATGCAAAAAAGCAAAGAGCAAAGGGAACGACGAAGAGAAGCTGCAAGTAAACATGCCTGAGCGATCGAGTGTGTGCGTAATGTGCGTGTAAGTTAGATCCGACCCTTTGGGGGGGCGTAGCTATAGCTAGTCAGCGGTCATTGGCCTCAAGACGATGGTGGTGTGCTGGGGTGTTGGTAGTGGGCATGCAACCCAGCGCAGCAGGGATCAGCTGGATATCATTAGCAAGTCCAGAGCGCTCAAGGCGCCGACGAGCGCTGCGGCATGCCGGCAGCCCAGTGGAACCAAAGCTGCAGCCAGGTGCTGGGGTCATTGCCAAGCCCAGCAATTAGCGCGGTCCCAACCGTGCTGGAGCCCTTCCCGTCTTCCGTCCCTCCGTCCCCGTCCGAAGCTCGGTCACGATGTGCTACCGGAGGAAGAGTCCTCTGTCGTTGACAAGATCCTCATTCTATACGACAGCCCTTGTTCGGGTGGAAGGGAGGGGGACCATCAAATGAGGGAATGAGGGGATGAAAAAGGAGACCAACAAGACTTACATTTTCTCGTAATAAAGCGGTTGAATGGCAGGGACTGAGATTTGAGATCAACATCCACAGGAAATTGCGATGCAAATTGTGACTGGTAGATCTGCCCGACTAGTGTGCAGCGTCGCAATACCGGCGATCATGGGCATACGAGAAGACCCGGATCAGCAGACAATGCCGAAATAATCTATCCGCAGCAGCGTCCAACCTTATTGACAACCACCTGTCCCGCCCGCAGACAGACCGTGGTAATCGGCTTTGCACAACACCACGGAAATCGTAGGTGAGGTCGCACCGTGGTATTGGGCTTTACGACGCCTAGCAGGGATGGATACGTCTCTCGGCAGAGCAAGATACCGGGGAAAAAAAGTTGATCGACCCGCCAGTTCGAGATTCCTATCGATCTGTCAAAACCTCTTCCATTTTGTCATTGCTCATTTGCGCTGCAGGTAAGTTCATCCTCCGGCAATCAGGGGGCGGTGAGAGGTCCGCTCTAATCCGACAATCATAACGATTGGCTCTCGTCGTTCGTTCTCCGCATGTCTAGATCGACCAGGAAATACACCCTTCATCTTGTCGGCCGGTCACACTAACCCAAGTCAAAGCTATGGGTAGAGAAAAAGGAAGGAGATGAATAAGAGGCGGACCCCAAGCGGTCGAGCACTGGCGTCACCGCAACCCAAACGGACCCAATTTGGCCTGGGCTTAGCTAGGTCAGGACGATGAAAGAGCGAGTAAGAACGGGGTCATGTCGCCTGAGCCGGATGCAAGCCGCTAGTCTCGGTGGCTCTAGTGCAGGGAAATTTCAAGAGTAGCCAGTCAAAGCGAATAGCCAGGAGGGCAGGGGGGGGACGCCATTGCCGCGGATTCGCCCGTGGCCTGTTCGCCGTCATTCAAGCTCAGGATAAGCTTGATGATACTTCATCAAAGGGGGGAAATGACTTGAAGTAGGGTGGCAGCAGGAAGGACGCGAGAAGGGATGATCATGGTGCTCCTAAACTTGCAAGCAAAGCGTCGCCAGCATGAAAATAGGGTAAATGGAAGGGCAAATCGTACCAAATCGTAGGCTATTTAAAAGAATCGCTTTGTCTCAATGAGGCTTGCTGACGTCGTCCCTCTTGCCTTGCGCCTACTGGTTTCGATCGTGTTGTGGCGCTCTTCCCTGTACCGGAGCTGTCAGTACCGGATCCAACGCGCGAGGTATTGCCCGTGTCTCACTCGTGCAGTTCTCAGATCTGTGCTTTTTCCCTTAGTTCCAGTTGCCGCTTTGACAATCACGGAATAGATAACGCCGTCAAACTTGCTCCGCAGCTGAATGCTGGAAAGCGTATTGAGGGTGGTTGGTCAGTTTTCTTTCAAAGAATAGCGGCTATCGGAGCAAGATGCCAATTGCAGAAGGGATGCCCGGTCAATTAAGAGTGAAGAAAGGGCAATGGGCATTCCCTGTATCTTATACAACCAGGACGTTGGCAGCCAGCCATCAAGCGCTTGAGTAGCCCTTCGAGACCCCATCTCTTTTGCTTGAAGGTTCGGCCTACGATCAGGGCTGTTTGTGGTTATGTTGCGCAACGGGATAGACCAGGGTATATTGTGTCGTCGAAACCCCCAGCCAACGAGTCGGCAACGCCATGGGAGATGAGAGCGACTTTGATGCCCCTGGCTCAATTGTCTTGTCGCCCGATTGAGTAAGAGACGCGGCTCAATCTGGTTGTGTGGCCTCCTGCGGCTCGTGGAAGTGTCCGGTCAACCCAGTGAATTATGTCTATTATCGGGAGCTGATAGGGAGCACAACTGGTGCGGGTGTCGGACAAACCCTCCCACGACACGCCACTTCGGTTCTTGAGAAATCTCCAGAAGACAGAGAAGACAAACAGTAGCAGAGACAGTTCACGGTCAGGGAACTGGTGCACGATCTGCGCAGGGGGGCTTGGACCAGAGCTCACCAGGGTTGGCCCTGGCTAGGGGAGATCGTCAA
Organism: Microcera coccophila; assembly: GCA_024112705.1. Lineage (NCBI taxonomy): Eukaryota > Fungi > Ascomycota > Sordariomycetes > Hypocreales > Nectriaceae > Microcera > Microcera coccophila. Next base: position 27,839 of record JAMYIC010001908.1, read on the forward strand.
CGCCTGCAGCGCCGAGCCTATTAGCTTAGCTCGGGTTGCGGCCTAGCTCACAGGCTTGAGCAAGATCCTGCAATTGGAGTGACGCTACTAGCAAGGGCGCGGGCCGCAGTCTAGGGAGCCCCGCTATGAAGGAGAGGCCTGAGCCGGATCGTTGACACCAACTCCTCAACGACACCCCAATCGTCGAGCCTTCGAAAAGACAATGGCATCCATCAGCTCTCCAGGGACAGTTGTCAAGTTTTAGAGGTCCCACCCTAACACAGCTTGGACGGCTTCTTGTTATGGGTCTCTGAGTTCTCCACGTCGTAACGCCGACTGGATGGACACCCGAGCCCACAAGTCTCCAGTCCCGATATGTTGCGAGCGCCGAGCACCGCTAGTCATAATAACATGGTCGTGATTTCTCATGCGCCTTTTTTCTCAGTGCCCGTTGACGGAATTTGTCAACAGACATCTCGTTTTGAGGTTTTGTCGACCAGTGATCGTAACAGCGCTACTCTGAGAAAGTCTAAGGTCGCTATTGCTGTTCTTCCAGGCTGGTGAACTGGGTTAGTTCATCTTAACTTACCCCGAAGCTTAAGGAGATCAAGTAGCTACTCGAAACAAACTCGTGTGCCCACTATTCTGGCCTATGCTGGAACGGCCCGGCAGCTTGGGGACGCAAGAGTCATCCTAGTCCATGTGTCTTCTGTAGTAGAATCGGAAGCAGAGTGACGCCGACCAAAATCGTTTCACTATATCGTCGTCAGCTTCTTAGTCTCTATCAAAACCAGACCTTACCCAGAAATGGCCGCAGAATCCCACCACCAGGCGAGCTGTCACCAATAATCTCGCTTGATCTGGGTCGCACAGGTTTACTTGCTCAACCCGCGTGGTGACACTGTGCGCTTCGTAGCACATAGGCGACCTTTGGCCCATGGAACCTTCACCCCCAAATCACCCGTCAAAGCGACGCTCCAGCGCGCCAATGCCATACCCTTGATGGGTCTCGATGCCAGCTCATGAGTGCTCCGTACCATGCTTCTGGAGGTTGGTGTGGGAATGAAGGCCCATCGCCTATCGACCTAACCAACATCCACTTGCTCGATTTTCGTTCGTCTCCACTACCGGGGAGTTCCGATGCTTTTTCTTGTTGGCATGGCTAGGATGCTACCTGAGAATCTTCTCAAAGCAAGCCCCACTCCGTCGCCGGTCTTCGAACTGGGTCGCCAGTGAACCGGTGTCATATTCCCAAATTTACACAAAAGAGTGGTTAGAAATGGGATGGGTGTGCACCCAGCGGCGGCTTCGCGTTCGCTCGCCCTCGACTGTCAAATTTGTCGGCTCACGACGGCACCGTCACACTCTCGGCTGACTATTCCTGGGGCTGAGACAAAGCAACCAGAATCACACGAAGATGAGCGTGGCATGACGGTTGCACAGGGTATGCAGCCGCTGTTACGATATCGGACTTGGACCGGGGGAGAAGACACTCCAAATTCTGTTCCTCTGTTGGTCGCCCTTGCTTGTTGGCCCCGCGCGTTCGGAGTCGAGCCGCTTATGCTTCATCAGATCCAAACTACTCCAGTTGCTATTCACCGACATAACTTACAACTGCTATACTGCTTCATCAGTAATATTTCCGAAGCGCAGAACGTTGTCGACTTACAAATACCAGATCGGCGCCAACTAGCCCCAACGCTGTGGAGAAGAGTCGTCTTCTTGCCGCCACTATGTTTCAACGCTCCGCGCGATGCAATTACATCATCGCACGAGTGTCCGGTTGGCTGGCAGAGCAAGCTCTACTCGTTCGATGGCATCGGAGAAGCGAGAATTGACTAGGTGAAGCTCTTGGTACTCAGATTATGCACGTCGACTCGCACAAACCATACCGATTTGCCGATCTGGCGCCTTGCCTAGCTCTGTCTCGTCTCGTCACTCAGAGATCTAACGCTCGCTCTGTGCTCGGTTTGAGCACCTTGTGGGAGCATTGTCCCAATGGAACGGATCTTTGGCGTAACACCAACACGCTTGAGTAGGTTTCCTGACACGCCTTGAGCAGCACCTCTCCCTCGCGCCCCAGCCCTTCATCGGGGTTACTTGTAAGACGGTGAAGAGATGAATGCGCAGTTGGAACTCGGCATAAGCCAAACTTCGTTGTGCGGCTCAGATGTGCCTCAAAGACCAAAGCCAGACTGGCAGTGGCGGCTGGATGACCGTGGAGAGCCAGGAGAGCAGTTTCGCTAATCCACTCCGTTTATGGACATGGTGTTGTTTGTGCCGCATCTGTGCTGAGTAGCGTTGTCTTTATCGGGCCAGAACTCAACAGGGGGCCGGGGGGGGATGGGGGCAAGCTGCAAGGTATCAGCGAGAGCGCCGCGTTGCATAAAGTCGAGCAGAAATTCAGCAGAAAGTGACCGAGCATTGAAAAGATTTGAAGTTTGTAATTGTTACATTTTCGCTGTTGGAGCAATAAACTTTTGGGGGAGGAACAATCCGTGCTGCCCCTTCCGGCAGGTGTTGGCAGTGGAGGAGCCATCAAAATTGTAGCAGCCTCAGGTATCACGCATCGAAGTATTCATCCACCACCCAGCCAGACTACAGGTACCTGGGCACCGTATCCCCAACGTTAAAGTACATTACTGCGTGTAAAATCGCATCGCGCTTCTTCGATTCACATGCCTTGACTTATTGCGGTGCAGTACGTACACCGAGAGTAACTGAGACTGGGCCTCGTGTGTGTGTGGGGGGCGGTTCGACAGGCCTCTTTCAGTACACAGTATTATTAGATTCTGCTCCACCCTGGAACTATCTGACAACGAACACAGGCTTGAGCGTGACATAAGACATGAAAACGAGGCTTTCCCGCATGCAGTTATCGCGTTTGGTTGGCGCCCGAAGGCATAAACCCGTTGCACGATGGGTCCGACGTGCGTGGCTGTTTGGTCGAAGAGACCACGCTCAACGGCCGAGTCGGTTGTGCGACTTAGCAGTGACAAAAGTTCGACATCGCGCTTGGGTTTGCAGAGGGCAGGTTACGCACCAATTCTATGCTGAAGTACAGGCAGCTACAAGGCGAAAGTCATTCACGCTGTCCACGCCAACGGCAAGGACCCAGAGAGCCCGGATCGCAGCATGTTCCAGGTCCCAGACAAAACCAACAGATCTATCGGCTCTCAGAAACCTCGAGTATGTCTCAGAACTCCATGTCCCTCAACACCCCTCCTCTGCCCACATTGGGTTTCACCGCTCAGTTCACCAGCCAAGAGCCCTCCATGATGCATATCGGCGCATACAAACTCAAGATGTCAATGGTACCCTGCATTATCACGAAGCAATCACAACTTGCATCCACCCTGGTCTATGCCGTATCCGTAGTCCGAGACATCGATGCCGTTGGACAGCAAGAAGCAACGGTCTGAATAGAACCCTCCACCGCCACAAACCTCATCCCGCCCCCAATTTTCGACTCGATCCTGCTGCAGGATGCAGAGTTGAACATTGTGGGACCACCAACTAGATAACGCAAGACTTCGATTCGTCCGTGGTGAGGAGATGTGACCTGACATCATATCGGGCATCCAGTTACTGGCGAATGCAATGTGACATCAAGTTGAAGACGGTCATGTTCAGCTTCCCGTTTTCGTTCTTTTGCAGCTGGAGGGAAACGGAACTGGTCCCCACGAGTTCAATATGTTCGTCCACCGAGATATGTTACTTTGTCAACCGCCAAGAGTTATGAATACTCAAAAGCAACCGCCGCTTGGATCACCGGTCGGCAATTCCGAAGCCAGCCCATTGGTTCTTGATGTCACATCCCGTGGTGGGCGGACGGAGGGGCGAAATCTTAGACACGCAAGGGGATGGTGTCAGATCCCCGAGATCCTAGCTCTGCTCTTCCAATTGGCGCTTTGGAAGCTTAGCGGCACACCCCCTCACCCTGGAACCGTCCGATGGTTCAACGATTTCTAGCACCTGAGCAACGCAGCGTGCTTTGTGAGAGGTGTAGCTCCAGTTCGGCGTCAGAACCTTCGATCTGTGCTCGCGGTTGTTGCTCCATTACAGGTACCTCACGTCGATCCTCAGCGCACGTGGCGAGAAGTGTTTCTGACGAACGGTTACAACGTTTGAGGATCAAGGGACCTTGAACTCCCTAGGGGGCAATATCAAGTTCAGCTGGTGAAATTTAGCCACTCGCTTCAGCAGCAAAGAAACATTATTGAACTTCTACCAGTAATGGGGGCGGTTCTTCCGTCTCGCTGCCCCGGTAGACCCACCTACAAGCACAGGCATAGTCTCCACATTCAAGATCTGGGAACAAGACGCTGCTGCCCTGCTACGATCTGCATATTCCCGCTCCCAGCGGGGATAGAGTTGGCGATGAAAGGATCCGAATATTTAATGAAAATTGCGCTGATTCTTGACTCATATTGGCGATGCCATAGCCTTAGGACCGAGCACGTGGGTGGTCTAAGCATTCAAGATACGAGAACAACGTATCATTCAAGGCGATATGAACAACGTTATGCCTCGGCATTTTCCGAAGGGATGTATGGCACCGTACCATCCTTGGACAGCAAGATGGATACACTGAATTCGGATCCACCTGGTGACCTAGCCAGTCTGGTGAAGGCTCCTCGGTGCTTCGATAGCTTTAGAAACCATTGACGTTTTCAGGCCTTCGATTCGAATGGATGTTTCGCTGGCACCTGGACAGGCGGCCTCAAAAACGCATCACACACGGACCCCCCCCCCC
>JAMYIC010000192.1:0-13417 GCA_024112705.1 Microcera coccophila
AATCTTTCATCCTGCGGGGGGGACCAACAATCGCCGGTCCGACTGCCACGTAAACCAGGGGCGGGAAGTCGAGCAAGGCATCTCGCTGGATGTTGGCCGCGGCAAGGGGGACAAGGATGTCTTCACCAACGCGCAGCGGCTCACTTACGCGATGCGGACAAAGGCCAGGACGCGGTTCTGCGGGCGAGGCACGTGCGTCCCCGATCCGCGGGTTGGTGGTCACTCATTTACGACCGTAGCAGCGGAGGAGAAGCTCAGATGGGGGATCATCGTACGGGAGGGACGGAAAAGATCAGATGGAACGGGGGGAGGGAGGGAGGATCCTGGGGTGAGATTCCCGCCGAGGAGAGAGCCAGCCCTGCCCTGCCCTGGCATTTTGCCATATGGCGGCTCCCGAGACGTGCTTCCGCGATGACATGCCAACAGGCAGACATATTGGACGACGCACACACACTAGCTAGGGCCAACAGAGACCAGACCGGACCGGATACAACCAACAATGTACGGTGAAAGAATCTCCGGTCATTTCGGCCCCCAGGGAGAGAGGGAGAGAGGGAGAGAGAGAGAGAGAGCGAGAAGACCCAGGAAGCGTTTCAGCTCAACTCAGTTTGCTTTTTTTTCTTTTCCCCGCCGGACGTTGACCGTTGTCTTCACCGCCATGGCGAATATACAAAAACATATAAGGGTCTTGTTGTCGTCAACGCCGCAGCATGAGCCTGCCGCCCTCTTCTTTGATCCCGGAAGACGATCCCTCAGTTTCCCCCTGGATAAAGGGCCAACCCCAAACCCACAGAAAAGTCACAATTCGTAAATCAGCCCACTCCATGGGAAATCCGGGGAAATTGGGCGACCAGGGTTCTCCAACTTCTTCCTCGATATCCACCAAATGAAGAGCTCTCGTTGAATCTTGGGCGGAGTACGCTAGACGTGCGCCTCTTTACGGTCCCGCCGTCTCTCTCCGACCCCCCGTCCATCTTACGGGACACACACGACGAGTCCAACCAACGGGGCTACAACATCCCGCTTAATAAATCTCTCTCATCCGCTTCTTTTTCCTTGGCAGGACCCCTCCCAGGTTCGACATTCAATACTCAGACGGGGGCGACCATTACTCTCTTCTACCACTTGCAGCTAAACTTGCTTTTTTTTTTCCTTTCTCTCTCTGTCTCACCTCTCCTTGGCTGGGGGGGAGACCTGATGAATCGGTAACCATGTCGTTGTCTGCGGACGTGGCATTCGACATTGTCTCGGCCAGCATCTGCGCGACGCTCATCCTGGTCCGCTGCGGTTACCGACTCATCGCCCGTTGCAACTCCCACGAGCACTGTCACCGGACATGGCACATCGACGACGCGTATATGGCCTTTGCGCTTCTGCCCATGGTTGGTCGAACGGCGTGCATCATCTACTCCTTCATCCTCAACCCGAATCACACCCGTTCGCCCGCCACCGAAGCCGAAGCAGCAGCCCAGAATATCACTCTCGCGCAGCTGCAGCACAACTACGTCATCTCCTATAAACTACTCATCCCGGGACGGATTTTTTACGCACTCTTGTCAGTTTTTCTTCTGGGTTCTTTGTTTGGGAACATGTTCCGAGAGAGAGAGAGGTTGCATCTGCTAACACACGTCGAAACAGTCTGTGGTGCCTCAAGCTCTGTCTGTTGAGTTTCTATGCGCGATTTGTCCACGTTCTCCATTGGGGTAAAGGGGCAACTCGCGTCTTGTGGTGGACCATCGTCATCAGTTTCTTGATCGTCTTGATACCCACGCTAGGGGAATGCCGGCCTCTTAGCCTGTCAGTTTGACACCACCCCCATCATGTTCTTTGTCGAGTGCTGACTTGTTTACAGGACGTGGGATGTTGAACAACGTATGCAAAACCAGTTCCGCCATTTATCCCACAATTTCACAATCCAGTTACTGATGTGCCCTCTCTAGATGACTGCCAACGGGCGGCCGGCAACCTTATCACCATGGCCGTGTTTAATATTGTAACGGATCTTGCTCTGCTCATCTTTCCTTTTCCTATCCTCCGCTACATCACCCTTGACAGGAGAGCGTAAGTGGGCCCTCGATCACCCATGAACAATTTGTATTTATGCCGTTACAAGCTGGCTAACGCATCGTAGGAAAATCCCTCTCATTTTTCTTTTCTGCCTCGCCGGGGTCGTCATTGTCATTACACTAATCCGCGTGCCCCTCATCATGAATGACTCGCTATCGCAGAAATCCCGATCCCTGGTAAGCACTAATGCCGATTTCTTTTCTAGCCTGTCCTGTCGACAAACAAACAACTCATACCATTACAGTGGGCGTCCATCGAGATTCTCTGCGCTTGCATCGTGGCCAACACGGCATTCTTTTATTCTCTGTTCAAGGAGTTCCAACGAGGGCATAACTCCCAAATCGCCACAAGCAGCAACGTACCTCAGAACAGCTTTTACCTGCAGAGCATACGATCCGGTTCCGCACAGGATCCCAGGTCAGACAGCTTTGATATGACCTATACCGCAAGACCACAGCATTCGTCGATGAGCAAGCAGTCGATAAGGTCAAGCATGCAGCATTGAGGGAGATGGCATTTGTATATATCAACATTGGCATGCGACCAGAAAGTAGACAGTGAAGAGCTACTTTGCTAGAGTCATTGCACAAAGTAAATAGTTACGGTACCTACAAGAAAATTTGATACCCCTAGTGTAAACGTTTAAACAACGAGATGATGATTCACGGATCAAGAGTATGTAGAGAGCTCTGATGACGTGTTGAAATCGGGACCATAACGCATTTGCCTCCAAATTTACTCGCAGTTCTGAGAGACTGCCGGTCGCGTATACGACTTGGATGCATCATCTCGGCCAGTTGTTGGTATTCTTACCTTGCATTTCCTCATCGGCTCACGTTTGATATTTGATCATTGTGACTCCATCACCCAAACCCTTGGACTACTTTCGATGCCCTGTAAATTACGCCAAGTGAAGCCTCGATCCCATCCAGGTCTCCGGGGCGAGTGGCCACCAAAACCCTGCACCAATTACGTCGTTATGTAGCACGCAATGTTCCTTGTAAGCCACCAACGCCACAAGCAGATTGAGCCTGCGAAACGTGAATGGTTGCCGGTTCTGAACCCGACCCGTTCGACGGCACGTAGCTATGTTGAATTCGGGAGAAAGCATTCATCAGGCAGTTAATTGTTTAAAGATTAGAAGTACTTTACGTGAACCGGATTGCTTTAGGCGGTACGTTTCGTTACAGCGATATACGAGTGAGATGTATATTTGCTTAGTTACATTCCCGGCGGGGCGACGCGGGGAAGAAAACACCGAATCAGCTTCCATCCAAATTCCACGCTGACGGTGATCCGGCGTTTTCTCTTCCCCAGGGCGGGGTAACAAGATAAGATAGGCTAAGATAGGCTAAGATAGGCGCTTATCCGGATTTGCTGACGTTGGAAGTCCGACGGAGCTCACGCCTGCTGAGCCGCAGTGGTTCGATCCCGCATCCCTGCCACAGCGAGAAATCGTCAAGATTTCCCCCTTCAGTCTCCCGGTCGAGGACAGGTGGCTTAACTGGGGCGTAAGACGTTGACAACAAGTCAGCATCCTAGTTGTCAAAGGTAGTGCTCTTATCATACAATTCTCCCGTTCGCCGCATCCCTGCAGTCGAGTCTCCAGCTCGATAGCCACTTACGACATGGCCGCGCCGAAAGTTCTCCTGATGATGGCTGATTATGGTCATGATCCTACGGGTACGCTTCGTTCTTATAATTGATTATAAAATTTTACTAAAAATGCGACCTTTGATAGAGACTACGGTGCCCTATGTTGCCTTCAAGGACGCTGGCTTCGACGTCCAGTTCGCAACGGAAACCGGCAAACCTCCGCATTGTGATAAGCTCTTGCTAGAAGGACTTGGCCAGAAGATTTTGGTAATCCAGGAACATCGATAGCCTGGTCTATGTCGCTGACTATCGTAGGGTGCAAAACAATCCGTCGTGCAAGACTACGCCAAGATGCTCACGTCGGACGAATGGCAGCACCCGGCCTCCTGGTCCTCGGAAGGCTTCTCGCTGGATCCATACTCTCTCGTCTTTCTCCCCGGAGGACATGACAAAGCTGTTCGCCAGATCATGGACTCCGAAGCCGTGTATCGACTGCTGGCAGCATACTTCCCCAGAACGCATCGACCTGACGGAACCAAGGCCATTGGTGCCATTTGCCATGGCGTTCTCGTTCTGGCCAAAGCCAAGGGCGCTGACGGCCAGAGCCTGCTGAGCGATTGCACGACCACGACTTTGCCAGCCCGTTTTGAGCAATTGGCCTACTGGGGGACACGCTTGTTCCTGGGTGATTATTACAAGACCTATGGTGCAGGAACCGAAGACGTTGAAGAATCCGTAAGCTTGCACGTATGCTCTCTCATTTATCAGCGGCTGACGAGTTGCCCTATGTTTAGATTAAGAAATGCCTCAAGGATCCTAATAAGCAATATCGAGCCAGCCTCAGTCCGTCACCGTCAGTAGCCCGCAGATACGATCCCTTACAAGATCCCCACGCTAACGAGATTTTACCATTAGATTTGTGGTTGAGGACAAGCAGTATAATTACATCAGCGCCCGATTCCCTGGTGATGCTGACGAAATGGCGCGCAAGGTGGTTGAGCTTGTCAAGAGCCTTCCTGCATAATTTGTATTCTGGTGCTCTAATGAAAATGATACGAACGGAGGGATGTTTGGGTACGGAGTTTGGATCCTACGTTTTGCAAATTAATATGCAATATTCATGCTGAGTAGCGAATGCCATTCATCGACCACTGATCATCATGCCAGAATTCAATGCCTCCATGTCTCTTGATGTTTTTTTTTTTACCTGCGCAAATCGTTCATTCAAGTTTTTGTTAGACTGTCAAAACTCTGACCCTTCCCTGGAGGTTGATTGACATTCCCCTCCTTCTGACTCATGACCCCAACAACTCCGCGGCTCAGTTGATCGCCTCGCATCCGTCCTCAAACAATCATGGCCGGAATCAATCGTTTCCTTGAATCTCTTTTCAGCCTAGCCGGCCAGACAGCCATTGTCACCGGAGGCAGCTCCGGCATTGGCCGCGCCATGGCTCTCGCCTTGGGCCAAGCAGGAGCACGAATCGTTCTCGTCGCTCGTCGCCCCGAACCGCTCACCGAATCCATCGAGGAGCTCTCATCTCTAGGCGTACAGACAGAGGCTTTCCCTACCGACATCAGCGACCATGGATCAATAAAAGATCTAGTCCGCCAGATTCAATCGCAGCATGGGACACCCGACATCTTTGTGAACGCCGCCGGCATCAACCGACGCCCGCACATGGACAGACTCTCCTTCGAAGACTGGCAAGACACTCTGGCTACCAACCTTACGGCCCCGTTGCTTCTCGGAAAAGCCTTTGGCCCGCAAATGGCAGCGAGGGGAAGAGGACGCATCATAAACGTTGCTAGTCAACAAGCCTTCCGAGCATCCGGCAACAGCGGCGCCTACGGCGCGTCAAAGGGCGGACTCGTAGCTCTCACGCGATCTCAAGCAGAGGCCTGGTCGCCACACGGGGTTTTGTGCAACGCTGTTGCTCCAGGTTTCGTTCATACTCCATTGACAGAGGCAGTGTTCAGTGACCCGAAGAAGGTGGAGGCTCACGCTTCTCGCACCATGATCGGGAGGAATGGGATTCCTGAGGATTTCGCGGGAGTCGTGGTGTACTTGGCAAGCGGCGCCAGTGCGGCGGTGACTGGGCAGACAATTTTTGTTGATGGAGGCTATTCAGCAACTTAGACTTCGACGGAGGGAAGAAGTGGCTGTTGCGTTTCAGGTTACCGTTGGCATACTTGGAACGAGGTGTAATGTCTCTGCACGTCTTGACCCTCGCAGGGGCAGTATTATCTAGAGATCTGGGCTCGTAACGATACGACTTTGTTCCCATTATCCGCAATCTGATGCTACTAGGTCCTATGCCAACGACTGAAATCCTTGTCCTTTGAGAATGCAAAGCTAGAGGATCTCTTTTGCCTCCGGCGGCCCTACCGGGGGCCCTCCTCGCCTTCGGCTCGAGCTTTATCTAGTGAGCGGTGAGATGGTAAAAACATTCAATTGCCGTTGGGTATTTCAGAATTGTGGCTAGTGATTGTAGTAGTGAAGTAATATTGGGCTCCTATTAGAAGAAGTAAAGCTAGAAGCTGCCGCCCACTACGTGTCCTTCAACTTCCTGCAGCTTTGCTTAATTAGTAGCCACCTAATATCGTTGAGCGCATGAGTGTTTGCCGCTTGGGTAGCTTGATCACCATACCCCTTCAAAAAGCCATTTATAGTAATATTGCCTGGCAAGTAAGGACCTCATTTACCAGTATTCATAGGTGGTTCGTAGTGCAACAACACAATCAGCGGCCATAATCAAGGACATATTGGTGAACAGTGACGCATTAGGAAGTTTCAATATCCCTCGTCCAATTCGTTGGCCTGATGCTATTTTCTACCTGCCGAGAAGAGACATGGCAACCCCACTGTTCCAGATCGGATGACTACCGTGTTGGGACGATTTCGGTTCTGAGAGAATGGAAGGGCAGGATTCTACTTTGGGCAATTTGTACGCGGTCCGATTTATAAACGACAGGGATGCAAGCTGACACCACTTCCCCGATTCGGAGGGGATTTATATCTGAGAGCGGCACATTAGGGCTCGCGGTGAATTGGCGTTACGAGGCATTTACAGTGGCGATATCGAAAGGCGTGCTGCTGTTGGCCTCGTCTTGTGAAGTCGAGGAACATATATAGCCCTCCAGCCGTAGACCTCATCATCAATAAAACCCAATCCGACAAACAAGAATAAAGCATTAGCTTTTAATATTTTCTTTTAATCTTCATTCACTTCTATACGTTCCTTTAGCCATGAAGACAGATCTTCTCTATTCTCTGACCTTGGTTTCCGGCGCTCTCGCACAAGACTTGTGCGGCGCAAGCACTTACAGCGCTGGCAAAGGGTGGCATCTGAACAACAACGATCTAGGCGCGTCCCACGGGAACGGGACTCAATGCACCTACGTTGACAAGATCAACGTCGGAGGGGTGTCGTGGCACACCGACTGGTCCTGGTCTGGCAACGAGGACAAGGTGAAGGGCTACCCTTACTCGGCCCGTGAGCTTTCGGAAAAGGTCAAGGTCAGCGAGATCAAGATAATCAGCACCTCGGCGGAATGGCACTACCAGGGTAACGATATCCGCGCCAACGTGGCGTTGGACATCTTGACGGCTGCGGATCCCAACCATGATACTACCTCTGGCGATTACGAGCTTATGGTTTGGTACGTTGCGTTCACGCCCGGGGAAACGCTTCGATGGCACTGACAGAAGCAACAGGCTCGGGCGATTCGGCGAAGCCCAGCCCGTCGGTGACTCTCAGGGCAAAGTCACTGTCGGGGACGCCAGCTGGGAGTTGTTCGTCGGCACCAATGCCAGGAACACAAAGGTCTTTAGCTTTGTCGCGCCCAGCAACATCCAGTCCTTCGAGTCGAACATCAAGCCCTTCTTCGACCACATAACGGCCAACCAAGCTTTCCCTGCCGAAAGCCAACACCTTATCTGTAAAACCAACGTCCCAAAAGCCTGTCGTCATAAGTGCAGATGCTGACTCGGTTACTCGTGCAGCTTATCAGTTTGGAAGCGAGTCGTTCACTGGCGACAGCGCTCGATTTGTTGTTGATCACTGGTCCGGAAATGTTTCTTGAAGAGCTGGATCTTTAATGAGCCGACCTAGAGGGAGCAGATCTGATTTGTAGCAGAATTTCACCCTTCAAATATATATATTGTTAGCCTCTTCTGAATTTACTTGAAGAAGCAAAAGATCGTAGGTGAGCTTTGGATGATCAAATCCGTAGCACAAGATCCACCGTCGCGGACAGCTTAAGAATATAATATTCTTCAAGACACTGTTTTTATCTGGGGTAATCGAAATGGATCGATCTTATGCTTGTGTAGGGACTACAAAGAGCGTCTTTGAACCGCTCCCAAATGCCTTCTGTTTATTTTTAAATCAGCGTTACTATATTCGCTATTGGACTTCTTATTCATTTGGGTATGGAGCTATACCGTCGTAATTTATCACTAGGATGAGCATCACACGCGTTTCGAACTATCTCGAACAGCATAGCCTGACGCCGGCTATCTTCTTCAGATTTTTCGCTCCTATTGGGATTTTCAATCATCTTGTCCGGCCTTGGTAACGTTTTGAAACCCACAAGATACATTCCTACTGTAGATGCACACCTCAGATCACACTATGAGATCCCAGACCTCAACTAATCCCATCATGCATCATCGCTGATCCCCACAATCTTCAGCGAATCATTCCATAAACGTTTTTCGTTCTCCGGATTATAGGTCTGATGAACATATCCGAGACCGAAAGCATCATTGTCGTCCTCTCCACGCTTTGCCTCTTCACAATCCTCCAAGTACCTGCCTCCCCTATCTTCCCACTCTTTTCCTACAGCAGCAAGAACAGTGGTAGCCGCGCCCTGTTCAGCAGTCTTGATGATTTTGACAATTTTCTCGTTGTTCATAATCTGATCCACAAACCCGCTGCCCAAGTGTCTGGAAAAATTCGAATTGATAGCGCCTAGGTGAAGACTTGTGGCATGGAGGCCCTTGTGACCGTAGCGACGGTCTAGTTCGTTGGCCATGTAGATGTTGGCCAGCTTCGAGTTTGCATATGCTAGCAAGTAATGGTAGCCTCCCTTTTGGAAGTTGTAATTGTCGCTTTCGTTGAGGACAGCAGTGCGATGGGCTGACGAGGCGACTACGACAACTCGAGAATGAAACTCGGGAGTCGAGCTGGCAAGCAAGGCAGGCTTGAGAGTTTGGAATAGGAGGAAATGACTCAGGTAGTTTGTCGCAAAGTGCATCTCATGGCCATCCTCGGTGAGCTGGACGTCCTTGAACCCCATAGCTCCGGCATTATTGACGAGTATGTTGACCTGGTTGTTCGACTCGGCGAGGATGTTTGAAGCAGCAGCTCGGATACTGGCAAAAGAGGAGTTGTTCATCTCAACGAGCGAAACACGTCCTGGTTCCAGAATCCCAGCCAGAGTGGTCTCGGCCGTTTGGAGGTCACGAGCCGTCAGAAACAAGGTGGCGCCGGTGGCAGACAAAGCTCGTGCCGTTTCGAGACCAATCCCGGAAGTTGCGCCGGTGATGACAATCACCTTGTTGACAAGCTTGCCTTCGAGAGACTCATCGTGAATTATCTGGAGAGCGGTCGGCCGCGCATCGCCGGCACCCTGAGGGTTGGCATGGGCGGCAGTGTATGGGCTCATGATAAAGAGAAGACGGGAGAGGAGTATAAAACTGGGAGACAACAAGATAGTGGTGATATGCTGGCGATGAAGTCGATGGGAATATGTAAACCGCCCGAGTCTCTTTATACCTGCAACCGTGAAAGCCTTAGCTCGCATTAATAATCTGGCGGCCGAGATAGCGGCCGCGAAACACCCGCCGCTCGGCCGCCGCCGCCGCGCCGCACTCACTTCTCTCCACATTCCATCTACACACCGCCTCGACTTTCCGACCAGGCATCAACTCCCTAGGCCTGCGTATCTAGGACACTTCGACAAATACGGAGGAAGCCGGCTTGAGCCATCTCCACACACCATGCAATCACCCAGCAGTGAGTCCAACTCCGAGCACGCACAGCAAGTGTGCACTTCATGTAAGGCGAGGAAGAGAAAATGTGATAAAGGACTCCCGAAATGCTTGTCGTGCTCCAAGTAAGTCGAACTGAATAGCGGCCATCCTACTTTGCTCCTGTGGCTACTTATTACAACGAAACAGGAAGAACTTGACATGTGTATACCGGAAGCCAGCGCAAGCCCGCAGATCTGCCTCTGTATCTGACCGGTTGTCATACGGTCTTGCTAATAACGATCCGGCGGGCACCCAATTAGTTGATTTTCCAACTATGCTATTTCTGGATCCAAGCCTCTTGCGGCATGGGCAGATCGAGATCTCTCGAGCTGCGGGTGAAGTCCCGGCACACATCCTGCATTTGCTTGGAGACATGGATGAGATCCGTGCTACTGCTGCTAACTTCTTCGACCACATACACATCTGGATGCCCTTCATCTCAAAGAAACGCCTCTACGAACTCTACCTAACCCCATCGTTTCAATCCCGACCAGACGTTGCCCTTCTTCTATTGTCCCTCAAGCTGATTACAACGTTGCCCCCGAAGAGTCCACGGAATCCTGGAACCCCGTTATATCATACTGCGAAGCACTTTTACCTCGAAGTGGAGGGCTCTAGTCATTTTTCTGTTCCAGTCTTGCAGGCTGGGGTGCTCTTGGCCCTCTACGAACTTGGACACGCCATTTACCCGGCTGCCTTCTTATCCGTTGGCGCGTGTGCTCGATATGCGCACGCTCTAGGGATCAATGTCAGTGGAGCTTTGCATACAAGAAAAGCTCTCACTTTAGTCGAGGTCGAGGAGCGGAGAAGGATATGGTGGGCAATTGTGATTTTAGACCGGTTCGTTTTCACCTTTTCCACGACCAACGTACTATTCCAGTCATTCGGCTGACCGAGCTCTACTTCTTATAGTTTCGTCAGCATAGGCTGCCCCGGAAGGCCCTTTGTAACAGCAGATCCCACGTTGGACGATCTTCTGCCGGCAGATGACACAGCATGGGACCAAGGGGTAAACTGAATACCCCCATCTGTTTGCGTCTACTCATGGATAGTCTAGATTGTGAGACCAGGTGATTCCTTCAAGTTATCTTCGCCGACCAACGACCATATGAGCAAGTTCGCTTTACTGTGTCAAGCCGCGCGATTGCTCGGCCAAGTTTTGCAATACGTCTCCGGTGACCTGACAGAGCAAAACGATGTCTGGATGCAACTGGACCGAACCCTTCAGTCAATGCTCGCCGCCTCGCTAGACGCAGACCGCCCAAACTCGGATCAGGGCAGTTTCGTGTACAGGTATGTCTCAGAACCCACTGCCAACCACTTCTAACTGCTCCGTACAGTACCCTCGTTGCTCTGTACGCACCCTGGCTTCATCCCAACGGCGCAGCCACAGCAGCCACCGACCGATCTCGACGTGCAAGGGCCATCATTCAACAGATCACCGAGGAGATCAAGGCAAACTTGGTAGAACAAAAGTGCTTTCTGGGTCGCAGTCCTGAAGATTTGTCGCCGTGGGGTCTGTTCTTTGCATACCACGTGTGTCTGGTACATGTACGCTGTGGTGAAGCCTCGAACGTATCTGGGCTTGTGGAGAAACTGAGGGAGACCATGCTCCAGGTTGATGAGAGGTGGAACGCTGCAGGTACAGAAAAAGTCTTCGAACCCGCTGCTTTCTGCCTAACTCTCGATACAGGCGTCTATCTTCAGCTCCTCGAGGCACACGAAGTCATACATAAGTTCTGATTGAAAAAGGAAACGAAGGTACTTTGTTCGAGCGGGTGAATAACCCTCGGTTGGGCTTGGATCTGATCCATGGCCAGAGTTGTAAAAATACCTCAGGCTCGGACGGTGCCGATAGATTAGGCCCATGGAATACGGTCCCGTGGGAATGCCGCATCTTTTAATTAATAAACTTTAAATCCTCCATCAGAGCTACCAAATTATAGCCAGTAACGTTGTACATATTTGGGAGCCAGGCATTCGAGGGCTCGAGCTTGAATCGCAATTGCGACGACCCTTGTCCCAGCCATCACTTCTTCGTAGGATTCATGACCAACACGGTGCCTTGAAGAACCATCGGAAAACACACGAGGATGACGAAGGATGTATACATGCCACAAGTTGGCTATTTCTAATGCAGCTAGTTTAAACAAATCTATTTCAGTAGCCTTTTCTCGGGGCTGCTACGGTGCGCAACTCGTATTGGGCGGTTGCGAGATGGCTCTTCGAGGTGGTAGTCTCCCGAGTAACGTCATCTCTCGAAGCCTCAAGATTGTCGCTATTGTTCAGTCGTGTCCAGTCACGAGATAAAGGAGCTTGATGAGGTCGCTGAGAACCATCCGTGTCTCCAGGCTTAGTCCTCGAACTCTGCACAGTACTACGGACCGACTTCACCATCCTGACCAGAGCACGATACACCAGCGGAAGGTTTGCGCACAAGATACCACCACACGGCTCCCATGCTGATAGAATCCCGAGACCAGCCATCGCCCCTGCGTCATTCGAATCAGTATAGCGACCCAGAGGGGGCATCAACGGACAGAGCTTACAAGTAAAGTCGTTCCCTCCAACGCCCAGGATAAAGGTCAGACGGGCGGCACTGATGGCGCAGGTGCCCAATCCGACCGAGAACAGGAACAGAAGACTCATTCTCCTGTCCTTGGTGACTTGCAACTTCAGGATGATGGGAATCGGCATGACGAAGATCCAGAAGTCGGCGGTGATGTTGCAGACGTTGGTGAAGTAGGTGAAGTGAACTTTGTCGACACAGGTAAAGTTCTCCCCGGGCTGGACGGCACCCCACCAAGCTCGTATGGGTCGACAGCCGAACCCCAACACGATTTCCATGGTGACGAGCCAGCAGACGACGAATATCGCCGTGGCGGTGACGACGAGACGGAACCTGCGAGTCGAGAAGATGCGGTAGTAGAGAGCCAGCACCGAAAGCTTCGTGCAAGCGATGGCCATGTTGTAGAAGTGGCTGAAGATGTAATCACCCTGGACATGAACGGTAAGACAATTTGCGTTGTGGGAATCGGGCTGGGTAAGGCATTCCATTCCACGTACCATCAAGAGCTTCTTGACGTCCGCCACGGGGACGGCGGCGAGGTGACGGCCGAGTCCATAGGGTGGACCTTGATAGTATCAGATAACCGAGTCGATCGAGGGCGAAGCTTGTGAACGTACCGTATACCAGTCCTGCCACGCATACTCCGACCGAGCAGACCTAGATAGAGAGGTGTACCGTCAACGATGATGGCTCCTCGACTGAATCCAGGCGTGAGCAAGTGAGAAACGTACGGTGGCCCATATCATGAGATAGTCATCGAAGGCCAGCTGCGAGGTGCTGGAGCCCTTGGCCTTGACCCAAACACGGAATAGGGTGCTGGTGATCTCCAGGACGATGGGGATAGAATAAAAGACGTTTAGCGTGGTGGCCTTGGACTCAGCCAGGTATGCCGCGCTTTGCGGACTGCTGGAAGCAGCAGCCATGGCGACGAGTTACTTTGTCGGTCCGGGGTTAGCCTCTTCGTGTCGTCGTCGTCGTCGTCGTCGTCGTCGAACGTCTTGGTCGGTGAACACGAACATTTTCGCATCGTGGCAACCGGGCCTGAGAAGAGCACCGCGCTGCAACGATCCATTTATTAACAGTTTCCAAACGGCTATTCTTCCAAATGCCGATGCGGAACGGCGGCCCCCCTTGGACCGGGGGGGGGG
>JAMYIC010001920.1:0-10220 GCA_024112705.1 Microcera coccophila
GGGGGGAGCTTCGTTTTTTCTTTCAGGTTCTGGCGAAACGCGAAAGAAAAAAAAGGGAACAAACGAAACAAAACGGCAGCGAGCGGGTGGCGGGTGGCGGACCATGGTCTTTCCGCCGAACGCCCAGAGCCAAGCACACAACACACACACAAACGAATCAACGAAAAAAAGGAACAAACAAACAAAACTTGCTTGGGAAAAGGGCCTTTGGCTTTCCCCCCGTTCCCCCCTTCCATGCGATGCAAAAAGAACCTTGCAGCCACTAGCTCGGTGAGGCAAGGGTATGCAGAATTGCGTTGTATTGACGCCAAAGTTTACCTCAATACGGAAGCCAGCCAGCCACTTCCACTCATCGATCTTTCAGCTTGTGCAACGTTAATTGTAACGGCGTCGTTGGTGAATTCATAATTCTTCATTTGGGCTCACCCATCTGTCCCCATTTTTTGTACCTCTACGCCCAATTCAACGAGCCATCCATCTATCTATCTAACTTGTCTATCCATCCACCCACCGCGATTGTCAGTCACTCGTCACTACCGTCACCGTCACCGTCACGGAACATGATCGAGCATCACTCCCAAGGCACGCAATTCTCAATTCGTCCCACCCCCTACCCTACACACATGGTGAGTATGTCAAGTCAATCGTGGACCCACGATCAAGCTCATCGTCTTGTATCAACGTCGATGTTTGGAATCGAGAACGAGCAACCCGTCGTTTCGCTCTCACAAAAACGGCTTGGCATTTCTTCAAATTGGCCCCGGGACCAAGAGTAAAGCCCTTGACTGCCTCCGTGGAGTCTAACCCTCGATGGTACAACTTGAGCCGCGGTGCCACGGCAATGCGCAACTCGTCAGCCATATTGTGACATGGCACGACAGAGAGCCGCCTTCTGTGTCTGCGTCTGCACCAAGCGAAAAAGCCAAAGCCACTCGGGATTTAGTCCTTCCCGGCCTCCTGGGTCCAGATCGGGGCTCCGTTGAGACAGCCACGTTGATCCCGGCTCCGACTCTTCTTAGCAGCTTCTAGTGAAACAACAGACGAAATTACTCCCGCCACCACGGGGCCACGATGGAGCCTCAATTGCCGCGCGGCCAACTGAGAAACTCGGAATCCCCTGGTTGTGCTGAAAGCTGGCTACGGTTTTCGACAAGGAGATGCCCACAAATAGCGTTCGTTACGCCTGAGGGCCTGGGATGGTCGCTGCTCCTGCGGCCCGGTGCGGGTTCGGATGTTGTCGACAGGAACCAGCACAGCAGCTGCCGCCCTACTGAGTTGTTCCGTACGTCGGGTAACGCATATCGTTGACTGAGACAGGCGAATTGACACTGTTGGTTTGGCCTTGTCACCCCAGGTCGGCGACACGACACGTCGCGCGCTTATACGTCCCATGGAAGAGAATCAGAATGTCGCTGACTACCGACCTGGGTACCCTACGTGCGTCACGGAACCATGCCTCAGGCGTTATGTCGGCTGACATGGTCCTTGGCATCTTCGGCGCCGCCGCAGCTTGCACGTTGGTCCTCGACGACAATTTCCTAGACCTTACCACTCAGCTTAAGAGGTAGATTAAGAGATAGACGGCCAAGCTCATTCAATCGGGCCGTGACATCGGGTCCCAGTAGCCTGAATACTCATACTCTGCTTCTCATCGCCCGTGTTTGACTGTTTTAAGGGATCCGTTGACTTCCACTAAGCATAAGTCTTGCTCAACTCCTGGGCTTTATACTCTCATCCTAAGTCTCTGTGAGGGTTACGGGCTTTGTTGACGTATCGTCTCAGCCCTACGAGATTTTAGATCCTTTGTTGCGATTTCTTTTGGCAGAGTAACATCGGTTATTTAATTGCAATCTTCGCTTGCCCTGAGCTTAGCCACATCCAGCACCTGGCCCTTACTTTTGGAATGAGCGGGCCTATTCTGCCGGAGTCTTGATACTGTTTTCTATCGACAACATGCTAACTCGAAGATACTGGACAGAGCAGCATGCTCCCTGAGGGCTGCGGATGTCTCGAAATAACCCTCGGTAGTGTAGGGTAGCCAATGCCAGAGCGCATCACTGATGGGTCAATAACCGAACATTTTAGTGGAGTTGGTTGATCCCTAACATTGGGACTCTAAAACAATGGAATAAGTATGGATTCACATTTATTGAAGCTTTCCGCTCCCCTAGCGCTCAATAAACGCGTACTAACCCATGTACGGTGATGGTTGATTACAGTGCTGCGCATTTCTAGTGCAATGACTCCATCATCGTACTAGGCCTTGAGAGAATACCACCCTAAGACGCCGCGCGCCAGCCATTGGACTGGGTTCTCTAAGAAGATTGGGGCCGGAAATGGGGACCGTTTTGCACGGGATCACAGTGATGGAGAATTGCTGCGTTATTCAGGTGAAAAATTGCAGGGTTATGGTGCGGTAACTGGCCCAGAGGAGTTCCGCTAGAGCTAGACGTCTAAGCGCTCGCGTAGATTTCATCGGCAACAGCCGCCAACGGGCGCTTCCCCTTGCCGGCTCTGACAACCTATCTTGGCCAGGAACTCAATCGTAGCTACCTCTTCCCTAGCTAATCTATTTTCTATCCGTCTACTGCGTCTACTGCATGATGACGAAGGCAACGGGCTGCCGCGTCAAAGTCGTCGTAAGGCGTTGGCTGAGCACCGTCTCGGTGGCCCGATAGGGCTGAAGCCGGGCGTGGACCACGACCCAACACCGCATCAGCAGCGGCTCGGTCATCGAATGCGTTGTAGCTATTTCATAGCCTTATATCTCTGCGCTGCCGTCTTCAAGGTTAACATCGCCTCTATCAAGCCGTGGGTCTTTAGGCAGCTACGAAACATAGCCAGGCAGGCGATGGGGCTTAGAACTGAAGGGGAATGATGCTGCGAGAGGCGGCCTATTGATGACCCGCTACTCTGCCACCATTACACCGTGCAGCAACTCTACTGCATGGATCGTCAACACCATCTTCCCCACGTAATGATGCTGTCTTCTAGTTCGTGTCTTGATTCTTGTCATGACCTGGGGCTCATCTTGGACTTCTCACCTTTTGAGCAAAGTACAAATGATGAAAGGGCGCCATCCTCGTTTCATGTCAACTGTTCAGCATCTCGCCACCGCATCCATCGAGCTGGGCGTCATGGACCTGCAACCATTTACACCGGGGCTACTGTCCTACCCCGATCCACAGGACTTCGACTATGGTGCCTTTCTGCAAGCAGAAGACATTAATTTTGGAGAAAGCGTGACAGGACAGCCGAGCGGTGCTGGGTTTTCCGACTCCTCTGCGGCCGGCAAGACAACGCCTCCCAGCTCAGATAATAACAGGAGCTCGTCGAATGGACCCAGTCAAGCGACGAGGCGCCCTGCCCAGAAGTTGCGACTAGAGAGGAGAGGCCACACCAAAAGCCGTAGAGGATGCTACAACTGCAAGAGGAGGCGCATCAAGGTATGTCGTTACTGCACCCTCGAAAGACCCTCCGAAGAGTTGGGCTAAAATCTCGGCCAGTGCCAGGAAACTCGACCGGCGTGCGGGCATTGTGTCAAGACGGGTCTGAAGTGCGAATATCCCGCCATGCCCCAGATCGCCCATCAGGTAAGCGACAGCCCGAGGGCGCGCGGGAGCCTCTCGCTGACGCGCCTTTAGCCACACCATCAGATTCCCCTCTTTAGTCTCCAAGATATGCGTTTCTTTCAGCACTTCTTGACACAGTGCTATCCCAGTCACCCACTGAAGCAGGAGGAGATCTGGACGCACGAAATACCGTGCATTGCGCACAAGGTAGGAATGCCGCTAGGTCCCATGATTCGGAAACCACAGCTAATTGACTAGTACGAATTTCTCATGCACGCCATTTTGGGATTTTCCGCCTCTCAACTTATTCCAAACGATTCGAGTGTCATGCCGTCAGCGATGAATCACCGGATCAAAGCCATAAGGGCACTTAAGGGCCACCTGTCGGATGCGTCCAGGTCTCAAGTGTCCTACGAGGAAGCCAACGCCATGGTTGCGACCTGTTACGCCCTGACTTTCCAATCTGTTAGCCTCGACGACGGACTCGCCGAGTTCATGACCTTCATCCGGGGCATCATGATTTTGGGGATACAAATGATGTTCCGCGGCATCAAGCCAATCTTCGGCAACATGATGGAGCAGGAGCAGGACAATCTTCTCATGCCCTACATGGAAAGCCTGCCACTGATTCATAAGGGGTGGGCAGATTCTGCATTGGAAGCCATCACGAGCCTGAAGCCACTGTGTTTGGAACAGGTGGAAACTGAGTACCACCAGCATCTCATAAACATCGTAGAGAAGCTGTACATCAACTCTTGGGATGGTTAGCTACCCCGGCGAACACGCGATGCAGCATCACACTGACTTTGTCCCAGCATACAGATCATATACAAAGCAATGGGGCTGGTGGATGCTTCTCCCACATCACACCTTTCAGGAGGTCATCAGTCCCAACAACCAGGTCATGCTGCTCCTGCATTCGCATTGGCTTGCGCTCAATGAGATCATGGCTTTTATCACGCAACAAGAGGACAACGTTCGGGAGAAGAAGCCAGAGCGACAGACCGAGAGTCGCATCGACCCGGGGTTTCAACGGTGGCTCAAGTGGCTCAATGCGCATGTCGATTACGAGCATCAAATATATAATCAGTGGCCGATGTGGGTAGAGGAACAGCTGGACCAAGACATATCGTACTTTGGAAAGATTGCGAGGCCTTAGGCGGAGGCTGGGAGGCAATGCTGGTGTTTGGGATTCGGCAAGGCATATCGATGGAGGAAAGGGCATATAGAAAACCCTTCAGCCAGCCATCCTGATGGCCCTTATATGACTTGATGTTGATCTTGTCGTATAAGCCCCGAAATGCAAAAAAATGCAGCCGTCTCTCCCCCCGGTCCATGTCGTAATCTAGTCTTGTGAACCGTGGTTGAGCGTTGGGAGAACGCGGCGGTGCATTTACGTTGTATTACATCCTAGATAGTCCGAATCGACGCAACCCTACTGAGAACTGATGACTGGAGTTAATTTGGTCAAAGCCAGCGTTATATCGCCCAGGGAGTCAAGCGTGTTGGAGTGAGTTTGCGTCTCCTGACAAGTGAATACAAGACTTTCCGGAGCGATCTAGGGAAGAGTCAGTCCGAAAAGATTGACTAGTATGCCATCGTCGTGACAGTTCAAGATTGTATTATACGCTTGTAAGTTGGGCATGCCAACCCGGTTCTAATCACGTGACATCAAAACGGTCTTCATTCGTGCCTGAGGCGTTAATCCGGGTAGTACTGTGTCCGGCAATTCGGAGCAAAGATTCAGTTACCATCATCACTAAAGCTCATCTCCCCCGACAAATCCTTCAACACCGCCAAAATGACTGCTGCGTGGAAAGCTGCTGGTTTAACGTATGTCAATTGGTCCCTCGTCTGACCGATCCGACGAATTGGCCATCTCTCATGAGCCCGACGGAGTTTGGACGAACAAAAGGCTAACGAGCTGCAATAGCTACAACCGCTACCTGGCCGTCGCGGCCCGCGTTGTTCGCCGAAGCTTGAAGGAGGATAAGAGAATTGCCGCCGAGCGACGAGGCGACATGGACCTGCGATTTGCCCGATGGGAGGTACGAATTCCTTGATCTTACGGAGCTTGAAGGGGTGACGATACTGATGGTTAATACCTCAATAGAACGGCAAGCAAGGAGAAGCTAAGAACCTTGCCAGCGCCAACGCGGCCGCCATGGCCGAGTCGGCTGCTTAAACAGTCAATCTCGAAGAGGATTACGCACGTGTAATAGAGGCTGGGCTTACAAGGGGGTGTTTGTCTCGAGATGGAGCGATGGAATGACCACGACGCTCTTGGGACAATCGGTCGCATGCACCTAATGCCACTGTATCAATAGCAATTGCTGTAATGCATCAATCTATCCACAAAAAATGAACTCAACAGTGAGCGAGAAAATTCCGTGAATTTGGTGGCTGTATCTGGAATCTGGCGATTGCCTACCCGTGTATGATCTAAAACTTCCTGCGTGGCCACCGCCGAGGATGCTGTGAAATAAGCTTTCGCCTTGCAACTTCAGGTCAGGTTGGCTAAGGTAGTATCAAGCCGACTATTTTATCTTGATAATTGCAACTCTGATCTATTTTTCTTTCTTCTGTGGAATCTTGAACCAGTCTGTCCAGGATCGCCTGACTTCGAAAGAGCGGTACCACTCTGATCAATCCCACTAAACCCTCGGCCACGGTTCTCGCGACTTTTACCCAGGCACCAGGTTAAAATTCACCTCCAAACAACGGACTCTGATCCTTTGGATGCGGCGGGAAAGAGTCGCTTTGAATACTCGCAATGGCCGAATCTGGCATTGGTCCCCCAGAGGGTGGGCTGCTTAATATCATAAATTCCGCATATCCCTTCAGCTAACCAAAGGGCAGATATCGCAAGATTATTGTTGGGCTATGGAGCCGAACCAGCGCCACCACCACCAGCGCCTGATATCAACAGCAAGGGCGTCATTGCTGTTGATATTACACAAAAATTCTTCGAAGCCTCTCATGGTAGAGCCCCCATGCCACCATTCGTGATCTCAGCGGGGTTGCGTTACTGACCTCGGTAGCACTGCCACCCGGTGATCTCGTCAAGGATGGCTTCTTTACCCTATTCGAGTCCGTCGCGGCTCTGGAGGTAGGAGGAAATGATTCTCTATAGGAAGTATGGTGACTGATCAGGCTTAGATCATGGACCCGAAGATGGACAGTGGTTGCGTAAGGTCAGAGGATGAGTTGGAGGAGCTATACGACGTGTCCAAACGACTTCGTCCCGAAGAAGTCCTTGGGATAATAGATCAGCTGCTTTGCCTAGAGGTTCGACTGCTACGGGGCGCTGCATAGATCTGTCACTGACGAATGGTAGATGGCGTGGCATTTGGGATACCCGCTATCACAGACTTTGTTCACGAATGTTTACGTGGAAGCACTTGTGATGCCTACCCCGAGAAGCATTCGGAATGCTCGCTTTGTTCGAGGGAATGATGGAGACGGATCGGACCGCCGCCCGATGCTGGAGATCTTGCGCGCATACTGTTTGGGAATGTTGAAAGCCTGCGGATACGTCAATGATAGGATTAGGTCGGAACACTTTTACGAGGTGAGTGACCATCGATCCTTATCAGCAGATGACTGTGCTGACGCAAAATAAGGAGGAGGATTTCGTCACAAATACTTATCACCGGACCCTACTAGCCAACATCTCAACTAAGGATATTCGAGAGGCTATCGTGGACGCTAGGGGTCTGCTGGCTTCGTCAAGTCGCACAACGAGTGACGATATTTTACAAGCGCTTGATCGACGGCTTGACCTGAGGTATACTTTTCTGAACGCTGCTGAGTGCACTGAGCATATTGACACACCGGACATTGCCCGGAAACCCTGGCTAGAAGCACTCGCAATCCTCCCAGACATCAAATCCTCTCATCCGCTCGGTGAGCCGGTTGACGAAGCATTCAGCATCAAGTTACAGAGAAAACTGGCCAGTACTATGCCACCCAGACCCATTGTCCAGCTGAGCTTTGACGATGCATACGGGCATTTAGTCCGCTTGTTCAAAGATGGTTCTGAGTTGATAGACGTTCTTCAGTACACCGATTCTCAATGTCTCCAGGTAATTGGCCTACCTATTGCGAGGAATAATGGCTGACACTAATAGAACTTTGTATCGAGCTTCCAAGCGAAGAAGCCCCAGCCACTGATTTACGTGCGGACGTTGCTACAAACATTCTTGTTCCACGAAATGGAGATTCTGGGGTCGATGAGCATTCGGCAACTCTTGGATGACGACTTTTCCATCATCTCACTGCCCGCAAGCCCCTTTCTGGACCGTGCGAACGACGACATTGAACTCGTTCAAGATCCTCGGTTTGCCATGTCTCAGCAAATGGAGCTGTTTAGGCAGAGAGCTGCACAGCCATTTCTGGATATACTGCGAACATTTTGCCAGAACCGATGCCGAGTGCGGCGGACGCTGTGCCACGTCGTTCGCGACTGGGAGAACCTGCAAGCCGACGCGGAGGAAATCGATCAGATACTTCAAGTTAAAACCAAAGAAGTGCCGCTGGTTCAGGGCCCAGCTGCCAACGACAACTCAAACAAGTTATATGCACTGCCGCTTTCTTCTTGGGCGTATTTTTACAAGCTGCGACAGATGGAGTGGATTGTGCAGCTAGGATTTGAGCTTGAAGTTTACCAGAAGGACGAACTGGCTGGTATGTACTGGTACCTGAACTACCTCGCCAAGTGGAGAGTGCAGCATGTGGAGAGGATCAAGTCATTCGTTATGCGGAGGGTAGAAGCGTCAAGGAAGTCAAGGATGACAAGAGCAGCGGATCCCTCCATCGACCGGCAGCTAGAGCGTTCATTGGCGTTCATTCGGTTATCGCTCCTGGACTCTGCTGTAACATGGGAACTATCAGACGCACTGTCTTGTTTGTACACGACTCTTGCTCGGCTTGAGCTTATCAAACCACCCCCGAGGCCCTACAGCAACGATGAGTATCGATATGAACTACGCATGCGACCCTTCAAGCCAATCGGCCTCCCAGCCCTCCCTACGTTTGAGGAATACACCCTTGGAACCACGCAGCCTGAGGTCAGCACCGCGGAGATTTTGGACTATGCAGAGAGGGCGTTGATGGGAGCCAAGAAGGGCTTTGAGGTTTTGAGCAAGCTACCAGCCGAAGAGTCGTTCTCCGTCGGCTCTCATGATCGATGGGTAGCCTCCGTAAAGGGCGGGCTCAAGTCGTGTATTGCTACAGGGATTGCAATCTCGGCAGTGCAAAAAGCTCTGCAGAAATCGCAAACCCCGGGCGATCTAAAGATCAAGGCTGAGGTGCCGACACCGGAAAAGTCCTATCATGAGTGGTGGATAGTTCCGAGGATTGCACCAGCTCAGTAGCCTTCTAGGCGTTGGGAAACTAAAAGTCAGGAAAGATTTAGACATTCGGTAAATGATGATATACAATAATATGGATCGTGAGTATTACCTAGTCTAAAACTCACTCCACCGGCTCCTGCAATAAGCAGTTCCTCCAAACAATCATGGTATCTCGTTCCAGAGAACTTATCTTACAAAGTGATTTCCCCACACCTTGTTCGTTTCTCAAATCCCACGTTCGTCATCACTAATAGCATTCGTTAACTCCGATTGCTAAATGGCGTAATACATTTTGACGCCGTATAGGGTTGACTGATATTGCGTCTCGCTTTTATGCGCCAATGTGCTTGCGAGCAGCAGCACCCATCCTGAGCTTGACGGTCTGCTCATACAGCACATCCTTGAATGCGAACAGGAAAGCAGCAGTCAGGACGCTTTGTGTCACCTTGGGAGCAATGCCTGGATCGGGTTAGAAGGCAAGTAGGAGACAGGGAGACAGGGAACAAACCTTTGTAGAGACCAGAGTAGCCCTCCTCGTTGACGATTCGGCGGAGGGCGTTGATTGCTCCCTCCTTCTTCTCGGTATGGGAAGCCACATGCATTTGACTCTTGACAGTGATGTAAGGATAGGTCACCGAAGTGGCAAAGAGTTTGCCTAACGCGCCAAGGAAGAAGGCGATGGTGGGAGTAATCTTGCGCCTCTTCTCGACGGAGTTCTTCATCTGCTCGAAGAGAGTATACTGAAGAATGGGGTTGATAACAAGGACGAGAGCTGGGATGACACCGGCAAATAGGGCTTGAGGACCCTCGTTCTTGAGCAACGCCATCAAGGTGCCGATGGTGCTGGGGGCTCTGGGCTTCACTATGGCACCGGCCTCGACGTCCGCCTCCTTCTCTTGCTTGCGCGTGGTCACTCGAGTGTTGACGACCCAGATCGGGTTCGTGATGATGACAGTGGCGGATCCCGCGATGGCACCGGCGATCATGGACTCGACGGTGGTGAGCTTCTTGTTTGCGCGTCCAGCTTTGGCAGCGGCCTTCTCGAAGAAGGCACGAGTCCATTCATACCAATAGTAGTAAACGAAGTTGGTGACGCTGATACCGAAGAGTGCCGAATTGATGCCGGAGTACAGACCCGCGACGCCCTCGCGCGCGATGATCTTCTGGACAGCCTCGGTGAACTTGCTCTCGGCCTTTTTGGATTCGACTTGGGCGCGCGTGGAGAGGGTGATGAGCGGGTAGCTGGAAGCGTGTTAGTGACCATCGTGAGAGATACGGCAAAAGGGGGGGGGGG
>JAMYIC010000193.1:0-18749 GCA_024112705.1 Microcera coccophila
ATTGACCCAAGAGCGCTCGATACTAGTCTACTTAAGCTCGCACAATGATACAGCGGGGCGTGTACAAATCTTGATCTGAGCAGCGTGGTCGATAACTGATCCCGGTGATGGGGCAGCAATGGAATAGTTGCCAAGATCGGACTTGAGTCGTGTCAACGAGGCAGATCTATTCTTTCTTCAGTACTGGCGTAATGCAAGTGATGACATCGACTCATTCTCCGATCGATCGTTACTAGACGACATCTATCCTAGAGTGACAAAGTCACAGGCTTTCCTGGTGCCAACTCAACATTAATCCTGCCATCACTCTTACTACCCTGGGGCAGCCTCTCGGTCGCGACACGGAAGACACGAGTCTGAACCTCCGTAGCCTTAGATATAACGACAGTCTCGACGAGCTTGCCATCCTTCCAACTGAGCGACTCAATCTCTACAGCACCACGAGCTCTTAGGCCGCGAACACTACCTGTGCTTTCCCAAGCGGGAAGAAGAGTAGGTATGAGGTCGATGAAAGTGTTGCCACTGCCTGTCTCATCATCGAGATGGCTCTGAAGCAGCATCTCGGATACCGCAGCAGTGAAACCAAAATTGCCGTCAATTTGAAAGGGGGGATGGCTCGTCAACATGCTATTGAGCAACAAGTTTCCCATCATCTTCTGTATACCCGCGTGCGCGCCTTCGACGTCGCGCAGACGTGCGTACTGGCACAAGATCCACGCCAGACTCCACGAGGTATGGCCGCCGCCTCCTGCAAGACGGCGCTGGATGGTCACCTTTGCGGCGTCATGGAGTTTTGTGGTGTTGAGTGTATTGCCTGGGAACAGACCCCAAAGGTGTGAGATGTGCCTGTGCCCTGGCTCGGCTTCTTCGACATCGTCCTTCCATTCCATGATTTGGCCGTACTTGCCGATCTGCGGGGTGGGTAACTTTGCGAGGACCTTTTCAAAGTCGGCAGTGTCCTCACCGAGCAGTTTGCCGGCCTTGACGACGGCTCGGAAGAGCTCCGTCAATATCTGCCCATCCCACGAGGGACCCGCAGCGACGGAAGCCACCGTATCGGTACCAAGGATATAGTAGCTGTTCTCGGCCGAGGAGCTGGGGCTTGTGATGAGTTTGCCGTCACGCTCGATCAGGAAGTCCTGGAAGAACAAGGCAGATTGGGCCATCAGAGGATAGGCCCTGCGGAGGAAGTCCTTGTCAAGGCCGAAGCGGTAGTGCTCCCATAGGTGTATCATGAACCAGGCGCCCGACAGCGTCCAGTAAGAACACTGAACACAGTCATCCTGGGGCGCAGTGTCGGCCCAGATATCGGTGTTGTGATGCATGACCCAGCCGCGACAACCGTACATGGCCTTTGCTGTTTCGGAGCCGCGCTCGGCCGTGCGTTCAAGGAAGCGAAAGAGTACTTCGTGCGTCTCGGCCAGATTGGCAACCTCGGCAGGCCAGTAGTTCATCTGAATATTGATGTTGATGGTATATTTGGAGCCCCACACAGGCATGTGGTCACGGTTCCAGATGCCCTGCAGGTTTGCGGGCAGACCTGAAAGCGAACAACTAATGAGCAGATAGCGTCCGTAGTGGAATAGTAGCTGGGCTAGTCCGTTATCCACAGCACCCTTTTTGACGGCTTGGATACGTTGATCGATGGGGACTATGGCCTTGTCGCCACCACCTGGGAGCAGGAGCTCGACCCTGTTGTATAGGTGCGAGAACTTGTCGACGTGTGCTGATTTGAGGGCGTCCCAAGACTTGCTAGACGCGGTGGCAAGTCGCTTTTGAACGGCTTCGCCGGCATCGGGGTTGCGGAAGGTGGTCTCGCCCGCCACAAGGACGACGACACGACCTTTGGCCTTGACCATGATCTTGTAGCCTGTAGCATCAACTTGGACCTCGCTTCGGCCGGGGTCGGTAACCACGCGGACACCCAGGGCGAACTCGACGGCACCCTTGGAGCCCATAGAACCAGTGATTATGTGGCCGTGTTCAATCTCTTCAAGATCATCGTAGCGTCCATTGCATCGACGGTCCCATTCTGGGTGATCGCCGCGATCGAGGTCGATCTGAAACGAGTACTCGCTATCTGAGGTGATGCTTACGGCAATGACTTCATCGACGACACTGGAAAAGACCTGGCGCTCATAATGTGCGTCTCCAAAGTCGTACGAAACCGAAGATATTCCTGTGCGAAGATCAAGCTCGCGACGATAGTTCTGTGGAGAGCGACTGAGGTCTCGGGAGAAGCTGTTCTCAAACGCGACAATTCCCGAGACGCGGACGTCATCGCCGGTGGGATCTTGACCATGGCCGAAGGTGAGGAAGACGTCGCCCAAGGGCTCATAATGGCGCAGTGATCGAGGCCGTGCGGTCTGGGTCTTCTTGATGAGCTGCTCGGCCTCGGGTATCCGGCTTTGGTCAATGAGCTCGCGGACTTTGGGCAGCGCGTCGCGGGCCGTTGGGTTCAATCGGTTCTGGGGGCCTCCGTACCAGACAGAGTCTTCGTTGACCCAGAGCCGTTCAACGTCGGTTGTACCGCGCACCATAGCACCTAATCGTCCATTGCCAATGGGCGTGGCATCGTCCCACAGATTGGCTGGCTTGTCGTAGAAGAGGGTGTGTTCAGCCATGGGTATGATTGTGGTAGTCGTAGTGATAATTGTAACAGTGGCAGAGTTTTGACAAAGGTAGTGGTTATTCAAGAATTAATGACTTTAGTCGTAATGTATTGTTTGAAGGGGGTGATGTTGGTTCAAGGGCACGGCTCACAGCAGATCGCATTCAAGGAAGCAAGATATCAGACCAAGGAAAAAGATCCCTCAGCTCAGTCCAGCTTCAGATATAGCCTCGTTTGAGGTCGAGTCTTTGATTTAGTCGGTTCCTCACTCCACGAGATTACCCCGCAAAGTGCGCTTCCAGTGCATGTCGATCTGTTTCTTAGATAGGCCAATAGTAAACACCCGCCGGAAGCTTTCAATAATGATCTATCTTGATCCGACGGGTTGGAAGGTTGTTAAAGAGTGGGTGGACAAGGTTCATGGATGCGTGAGGGGTAACTCGGTCTACTGGCGTGATCAAACATGGGAATGTGATGGATTGCGCGGACGGATTAACGGTCAAGCGATTCGAGGGAAATATGTTTAGATTGAGGAGATAGGATATCGACTTTGTGAAGCTCTTACAGTCACCCTAATTAATATACTTCTCGTCTTGCCGGCCGTCTCATCCGTGATGTTATTCTATGAGGGATTTTACTTCCACTCACATTTACGTATCCTTTGACTGGAAGAACCCTGCTCTGTCTGATAGGGCATTGCGTCACATAACGGCGAGCGACCGACGGCTTACCAGATTCACCCAAGGAAGAGGGGGAGAAGCCTTCAACATCTCCGCAATCGCAGCACCCTCCTGTAAGTTCTCTACAAGGATGACATGGGTTCCTGACATGTCTCGGACCTGTGGCACTACGATCACGGCTACCAATATCCGGATGTACATGTGAGGCCTCGAAACCTTGTGCTAGGTTAGGACAGTAGTGGGCTTTTTTGTGTGAATGACGCCTACAAGGCTAGACCAGAAAATCCATTACTCCATCAATAGAGCGATATCGCTCTGCGAAATGCTTTACTCTCCTCCACATTCGAAGTCCCAGGCTTTAGACTCTGTAGAGCGTTGAGCGGAGAACTTTGCGGAAGCGATAATGCGCGCGTAATAATCAAGTTAACCTTTAGCTATACTTCTTTTAAAATTTGACTAGAGGGCTACCTATAGAAGGATAGTTTATGACCAGAAAATCATACCTCAAACTCAGTGCGTAGCGTAACCACGCAGTCCTCATGTGCCCGTATGTTAACCTTACAGCCTCTCTCTACGAACTCGTTGAGACCAAACTGAGGCCTGCGATCGGCAAATAAAAACAGTGAAACTTCTGTAGAGCAGGCAAATGCCCGGTAGGTAAGGTATGGATGGTAGTTCCGGATCACAGGCTAAGACGCGCGAAATGGCGTCTAATGCGGCTATAGCATGCGAAGCGCGTTTCGTGAACCCTACTGAAGGGATCTAACTGACTTTGTTATACAACAAGGAAACAGCAAGAGCGTCAACTTCGTAGAGAGTCGCCAAGTCAGCAATGCTCTGCACATAATCAGCCATGACCTGCTCAAACATGGCCGCAGTTTTATCCACTTCGTCTTGATTGTCGTAGTCATCGTACAGCAGCTCTCTTTGAATATCATCCTTGGTGCTATTTCTTGGCCGCTGCTAATTGCCAAATCGAGGATAACATTTCTGGCGGCGCAGCTGGATAATATCCCCTAGAGCTAGCATCAGGAATAGGAAGCACTCGAAGAAGCCGGGGTCTGTTACACGGACCTTAGGATAACCTAAAAACTCCTCGCGAACTAATTTCAAATAATTACTGCGCTTTAGGGAACTGCGATATCCTGCCTATTCACACTCGCTTTTTACCTTACATAAAATTATAACGGCTTCGCGATCCGTTCTTTACCAGGTTTCCGAGCATCTTATCAATGCAACACTACCTGTTTTATATTCTTACACTGTACTAGAATCTTTTGAATGTAGGGAATAGTAATAGTAAGACTTAAGGTATATAGCTTTACATATCTCTTACTGAAAATCTTGTAGACTAGTATTCGACTTCCAGTCATATTATAGTCAGTGCTATAATGAGACCTTGTCTACGTTACCTTGCCACAAAAGCTTTAACTGTGCTGCCTTACTAATTGGTCCTAATAACGTTCCCCCTTGAAGAAACTCCTCCATCAAAATAACCATATCATCCCTCTTCTGAGCCTTAGCGGTTTTGAGAGGCAGGACGTCCCGACTAGACAGTCTTCTTTCCGTACTTGATCTCATTGCGTTCAAAAACAATCGGAGGGTTTCGCATGACTGGAAGTCGCCGGAAGGCCCTTCTTCTGCTTGAGAAACAAACTCCTCTAGCATTACCGGACCAACCGTGACTTTGCCCGAGTTCAGCAGACTCTCTACAAACCGAATTTTGCCCAGCTTTGCTGTCCGCATAAGAAACTCACCCAGGTCCAACCCTTCCGCTTTTGCCAGAAGAACGTTAAAGATCTCCAGTTCATCTCTTTCCAAGCAGTAGCTTAGCAGCCCCTCCCCCCTGCAGTAGGCACCGGCCTCGAGAAGTAAGTCGACAGACTCATTCATCCCTTTATAAACAGCGATGATAAGCGCTGTGAGGCGATCTCGATCATTCACCTCGGCTTCAATATCTCGGTTCCTAATTAGGAAACGCATCATTTCCTCATTCTCAACAACGAAGTAAAGGATTGACGAGCCGTGGCAATCGATATCACTTAAAGCCGCCCCAGCTACGACAAGTTCCTTGGCAGCTTCGAAGTCGTCATGTATCCCTGACTCAACTGATTTGGAAAGTGCTGTTCCACCACTGTCGTCTTTCCAGTCGAGTTTAATGTCAGGAAATGTCTGCAATAAGAATCTCACCATTTGCCCATTATTAGCTTCTTGCACCGCGTGATGAAGAAGCATAAGACCGTCAAAGGAAAGTGATACGTCCAGTAGGCGATTGAGAACGTTGCATCTTAGTTCAAAGTTACCGCAAGCAGCAGTAACACTAGCAACCGCAGCAGCTCTGAGACTTTGAGCATTCTTTGAACCGAGGATATGTGACATTGCGAGTTCAATCAGTTGCTTGAAGTCTTTATCAAAGGCATATCCGAACAACGTCCTGTCGGACCAGACCCTCCAATACGTCAGCTCAGGGCAGCGTTTGATTGCGTTGTGCAGATGCTTCAGGGTTTTTGACTCTGGGATCTGATCCGGAGTGATTTTGGCTGGCTCAAATAGCACGCTCTGTCCCAAGATCTTGCTACGTATTAGCCCAAGACTGTGTCTGATCGGCTCGGCACCTTGACCTGTGGTAGTGCTGACTGTCTCGAATAACACCCTCTGTCCAAAGATGTTGCTTTGAAAGTGCCCAAGGTGGTGGTTTAATCGTTGCTTCATAAAGCTCAATGATGTAGGTTTCGACTCTGGGCTTGGTGAAGGATCAACTTTTTTAGCAAACGAATGCTGTCCCCAAAGATTGAGATTCCCCGCAAATTCAAGGCAAAGGTCAAGCATCTTCTCTGACCTCACCCGCGAAAGAAATTGACCAGTATCTATACCATGTATGGAGCAAGGCGCGTCATATTGCCTTAGTTCGAGAATCCGATGAACCAGAGGGTAGTTTCCATTCTCGAGGAAATAAGTGATCGGACAACAACATGGCAATGCCATCTCCCATAACGTCCGGTCGCGCAAATGTAAGAAATCTTCTCTGAAAGCAGAAAACTCTGACGGATGAAAACCAAACAGCGCACATAATAAATTTTCACGTTTTTCTCGCCATCCTGACTTCGAAGGCGCAGCTGACCTTGAAAGTTGTGAAGCTCTTAGTTCCTCAAAAATGGGATAACTATGTCGGCCACCTTGAATTTTAAGGTGGGACTCTCTGAGAGGATGTATCGCAATTAAGCACTCTGCATCCTCCTCTACCAGGACGTAGAGAAGACTGTGGTCGCGGTGTCTATTTTCAAACGATAGCCAGGTTTGCAAGGGGAATTCTTGAAGGAACACTTTTTGGCTCACTCCATTTTGCTGTGCAATATTGGCATGATAGAAGATATTGCGGGTAGCGTAACGCATTAGTGGAGAATTTAGTGCGTTTTTAGAAGGAGATTGCTTGATCCGTAGCAAACAGATTCTCGTCAAAAGATCATGGCTTTGATCTTCTAAATTCCCTTCAAGCCTTGGTCTGTTCATCTGGTATTCGCCTAGCAGGAAGTCTTTAACCGACTCATGGATGAATTGGACGACTTGGTCTTGACGCGCGCTTAGTTTGATGATCTCTGCTAGGCCTTTTGATGCATCCAAAACGAATTTCCTTAGGGTTTCGCGGCCAATATTGGGGGTATCTTTGATTTGTTGTTGGGTTTTCTTGTCACTTAGACAAAGAGCGGTGCGGAATTCCTTTGGGCTAAGCGACTGGCGGGCAAAAAGTATCAGTTGAAGAGATGTGTGTAGCCTCCCGGGCTCGTCACAATCTTTTTCAACAATCTCCCTATATAAGTTATGCAAGCCGGCCGGAATCTCGGCAAGTTTCCGCTCCAGTATCCTTATAGTGTAGCCATTACCTGAGTCTGTCGCCTTGTTTAGTATGTGAATGACTAGAACGACCCATAGAAAGATCCCAGAGGACTTCTGTAGAATTTCGTCCTTCAGCTTTTCCGCTTCTGACCCGGGAACGTCGGGAATCGTAACATGAGAGTTGATATAGATTTTGATGTCTTTGGTGTGACCCTGTTTTTTTTCAAGGGAGAGTTGATGACATCTTCGGAGCCCAATTTCAGGATAGTGACGACTTGCAAAACAGACATGCACAGTATCCGATTCCCCTCCAGCAACTATAAGTTCAAAAAACTTGATCATATCTCGTATCTCCTTTTCAGGGCATTCATCCAGAGCGTCAACGAAGCAATATAGACGACTGTTTCGTTGTCGGCTAGAAAAGGAACGCTGAAGGATTTGTTTCAGTATCGCTCCCGCATTCCAGCCTGACTCAAGAATCGCCTCTAAACGTGTTGGTACTAAATCGACATTGTTCTTAAGGGATGGTTCGGATTGGAATAACTGGTACAAGAGAGACCGGTAAAGTCCTAGGGTTGATTTTTCTAGGTCATCGCCACGAGCGTTGAAAAAGAACGATAGGATAGTATCACCGCCGGCATTCTTTCTTTGTTCTTCAATTAGGAACTTCATCGCAGTCGATTTTCCAGTACCAGGATTTCCTTTGATCCAGAAGAAGGGGTGTCTATCGTCATGACCATCGGCTTTCAGCCAACCTTCATACTGACGAGTCTCAAGAAGCCAACGACAAGTGTTTTCTTGAGCAGTCTCCAGAGACATTTCTCGACCTCCAATCTGCTCGAACCATAGTTTCGAAATGACCTTTTCCCGAAGTTCGATCAGATTCGATGGGGCTTTGGCCTCACCTTCGCGATCTCGAATTGCGCGACTAAAATTCTCGTAAGACAGCCTTCGCAACAATCAGAGGAGGAAAGCCAAACCTTAGCTCGCTAACCAGTGAATGCCAGATTACATCTCTCGTCGCTTTTTCTGGCTGGGCTGATGCCTTCTGGAGCGCTATCTGGAAAAATTCGGACGGAACGTCTTTGACATTTGTGTTTCTTAGCAATGGAATGTCGGGCAAAATGGTTGGTAGGTCCTCCGCGCAATGTTCAATATTTGTACCGATAGAGGTTGAGGCTTCCCGTCTCATGATATTAATCTGGTTCGTGGATAGTTTGTTCGCTTTGTAATATAGACAG
The DNA here is from genome assembly GCA_024112705.1 of Microcera coccophila. Lineage (NCBI taxonomy): Eukaryota > Fungi > Ascomycota > Sordariomycetes > Hypocreales > Nectriaceae > Microcera > Microcera coccophila. Next base: position 8,367 of record JAMYIC010000193.1, read on the forward strand.
AGCGAATAACAAAGTGCAAGACCTCTGGTCAAATCGATAACGATTTCGTCTCCGCGTGTCAGGATTCCAGCCTCATCTTTGTATAATAGCGCATGCGCGATCTTGTTGTATAAGCTTGCTGGAAGACTCGTGATCTGAATTTCAAAGAGAATATCATTAAAGAATCGGAACGAGTCATCATCAGGATAACACGCTCGAACATGATGATTCTCGCACTCGTAAGCTCCGAACCAGGCCTTCCATGATTTACCAACCTCGCGATCTGCAGTGAAGATGTTAGGTGCAGTCTCTTGACGAAGCACTTTGGTCTTAGTGATAAGTTCAGAAGCTGTTGCGAGATGATGTGGGTAGTCAACCACGATGCGAATGCCCGCAAGGTCATGGACTTCGTCTAGTAGTTCTTCGAAATTGATACATGGATCTGAGCCCTTTTTCAGTCGATACTCCTCTCGGCGATTGAGGGACTTTTGGATAGACTCGGAGGATTTGACCCGGCCTTCGACTATGCCGGGAATATTCTCATCGCTGATAAGTTTCTTGCATCTTGTTATCATTTCCAAAACCAGATTTTCGTAATCAGATTCCAATCTGGGCCAGATTTTGGTTAAAAATGTCTTCTGGTACTCTCGCTCCCATGTATTGTCGTCAATTAGTCGACGTATCCTTGTGCGAAGCGAGGCATCTTGATACTGTTTGGCAGAACAATCCCTCCGTTGAGGGGAATCAGAACCTGAGTGGACCATCTCATAGAGCCTAGCGGCGTCCTAGACGATACGTAAGGGCTCGATCTTAGGGTCATCAGTCGAGGATATTGAGAGGGCGAGCAAGAATTCGATGTGAGTTCAATGAGTAGAGTGGTAATAATCACAAGAACCACTTTAGTCAGAAGATTCTGTTGAGAGGTACAAATAGTAAGAACCCTAGCGTCAGATTTAAGACACATTTTTGGGGCTGAGTGATGGCCTCAAACTGGCACCCTCTACGCAAGGACCAATGGTGGACAACCAGCCCAACTGGGATCAGGCAGAAGTGCAACTCACAGATGCAAGGATCGGCGCTGAGGTTAGACTCTTGATTGGCTATGAACGAGCTCAGCCCCTCTGATCCTTGCCCAGCATTACATATGTGACGTGTTTACCTGCTCCGCCTTCGGGCCAAGGGGAAATCCAAATGGGGCCGTGGCGATGCGGGTACATGTCTTCTCACGAAGAACCACCATGGCGGCTATGTATTCGTATATACTTGTTACCAATTTTCTTCCCTCCTAAACAAAACGCGAGTTTTTGCATGTTCGAAGGCCTGCGGGACCACAGCACGGCAGGGGTAAACCAGCTGTCCTGAGGTCACCCTTGGCTGTGATCTCGGCCAGCTCGGTAAGCTCGCAGGGAGGGCCTCCAAAGAGTAAGTTGATCTTGAAGGAGAAGAAAAAGAAAAAACGGTCAAGGGAGGTTAGACACTCGTTAGGGATGCTAGGGTTGAGATGAAGCGGTTTTGTTGTTTGCGAGAGAAAGATGTGATATTGAGATGGCTTCAGTGAAAGAAGTAGATGCGCATCGCTATCTGTTTACCCGGAAATGGAAAAGTCGATTGTGGTAGGCAAATAATCTAATCTTTTTTTCTATTTGCTACTTCTGAGGTGGGATTGTGCAGCTGGTCTCTTCTCGGTTAAAGCGAGGGAGATGGGGCAGGTAATCTGCCTATGACTGAGAATTGAATGTGTGCTAGACATTACTCGATGCCCCGAGCTTCACGGGATCCAACAACCATTGGAGTATCTGCAACAGTACATGTAGTAAACAGGTCATATTGGATGTGGCTGGGTCGGCGACTGTGAGAGCCGTGGCCGTTGATCTGCCTTGGCCCATCGATACTACGGGTTTAACATTGTCTTTTAAAAGTTTTCATCTCATGAGCGTAAACTACTATGCCGTCAGGTGGATGATATTGGATGCTAGGATATGGCAAAGCTCTTATTATGAGTAGTATAAGGCTATGGGAGACGCGGTATTTATGTTTATATAAAGTGCGGGGCTTCTATAGACTTTTAGCTATTGACTTTATTAACAACGCCTTGACTACTTTACTCTTTCCAATCCCCGCAATACCCTAACATGGATCCCAAGGTTGAGAGCATCATGGTGGAGCATGCAAAGCCCAGCAGCCATGATATGCGCAAGAACGACACCCTTACTGCTGCCGACGAGCAGATGGCCATCCAAGCTACCCTCTCGGAGCACGACCTCACGATCTGGGAGGCCCTTCGACTATACAAGAAGGCATCGCTCTGGTCTATGCTTGTCTCCATGTCGATCATCATGCGTGCTTACGATATTGAAATTACTGGCAACTTCTACGCCTTGCCGGCATTCAGAAACCACCTTGGAGAGCATGTCGAGGGCCACGGCATGGAGATTCCCGTTGAGTGGCAGGTCGCTATGAGCATGGGCCCTATCGTCGGACAGGTTGTCGGCGCCTGGGCTGCTGCTATTCCAATGGATCGCCTCGGACGCAAGAAGACCTTCGCCCTCTACCTCGTCATGACTTCGGCACTTGTATTTATGCAGGTTTTCGCACCTAATCGCACCGTCCTCACTGTTTCCATGTATCTCGCCGGCATCATCTGGGGTGGCTACCACATCCTAGCCCCTGTGTATGCCTCTGAGGTCTTGCCCATGCGGCTACGTGGAATCTTCATCGCCTATGTGAACTTGTGCTACGTCATGGGACAGTTCATCCAGACAGGCATCACCCGCGCCTTTGTCAACTGGACCAGCGTGTGGGCGTACAAGATTCCCTACGCCCTTCAATGGGTTTGGCCCATCTTTATCCTCGCCTTTCTCTGGTGGTGTCCCGAGTCCCCATGGTGGTTGATCCGACAGAATCGCCTCGAAGACGCCAAGAAGTCCCTCGATCGACTCTCCAGCAAGAAGTGCCAGGCTGACAACGACAACGTGCTTGCGATGATGATCAAGACTGACAAGTACGAGCGGGAACTCGAGGTTGGCGCTACGTTCCGTGACTGTTTCAAGGGCCCCAACCTCCGTCGCCTGGAGATTGCCTCTGCTGTCTTTATTGTCCAAAACTTCTCTGGAAACCCCGTCGGTTTCGCTGTATATCTGTTTGAGCAGACTGGCCTGGACTCGACGAATGCATTCAATATGGGTATTGGTCTCAATGGTGTTGGCTTTGTCGGTGTTTTCTGTTCCACGTTCCCCATCATCTGGCTCGGTCGTCGACGCACCTGGCTCTATGGATTGACCTACAACATTGTGTGTCTGTGGGTTGTGGCGTTGATGTGCCTTGCCCCTGACTACAAGACTAACGATGCCTACTCGTGGGCTCAAGCCGCTATCCTCATCACCATGCAGCTCATTTATTCGCTCTCCATTGGCCCATTGGCGTTTGTCATCTCATCCGAAGTTCCCTCGACCAGGCTTCGTGCAAAGACATTGTCACTCACTGCCACCTTCAACGGAATGTCGTACTTGGTCATCACCATCGCCGGTCCTTACCTATTGAACCCTGGCTCTGCTAATGCTGGCGCCATGATTGAGTTCTTGTGGGGTGGTCTCAGCTTGTTTTCTTTTGCTTGGAGTTACTTCCGTCTTCCCGAGGTACGTCAAGTCCCCAGCTTGTTTTCGACCTTGCTATCAGAATAACCAACCATGCTTACTTCTATAGACTGGTGACCGCACCTTTGAGGAAATTGACTACCTCTTTGAAAACTGTGTTCCCGCTCGCAAGTTCCGGGACTATGCTACAGACGGGTCATATGGTCTGCCCAGCATGGCCAAGAAACAGTCCCTCGCTTGAACAAGATTCATCCACCAGCCTCTACCGAAAGAGGACTATTTTGCCACTCTTCTTTCTTCAAAGAGAGCCGTTTCATTTCCTGAAGCAAGTGTCGAGGTACCATTATGTTAATACAACGGAAGAATCGAGATACCAGCGGCTGCTTGATCTTTCGTCTGTGCCGAAAGCGCCTGTCGAAAAGATTGCCAAGTAAATTTATCAGTTGCTATGATGTCCCTCTAGAAGATAGGTAGAACGTGATTGGCCTTGAACTAGACGTTGGCTGTGCAAACATCTTTATCTCCTTTGCCGGTAGACAGCAGAAGGGCCGCCTCAATGAAAGAGAACGCCTTGATCTTTCAATTCTAGAAAATAAGAAAAAAGCGTCACGGTGGTAGAACTCGTTACCGGACTGGTGCTGTTGAGCATTGAGCTGATTATTTTAGGATACGGTAGATTGAAGCCATGTGAGCCATTACTTTCTCCCACACCTCTACCATCGTAAGGCTAATTGCCAACCCCTGTACCTAGAACGACTGGGTTCACATGAGGTCAAGGTGCGTTCGATTGCTTCCAAATCGAGTTAATGCCAGTGGAGCTTACGTTAGTTAGTGTGCATAGACCTTGTGGGACCTTCACGAGTGACGACGCCTAACAAACAACTCAGCCACCGTCATTCCCCTGGACAACCACATCGACTACAGGAACTTTACTTGAACACAGAAAGGTTGTCCCAGCTCTCAAATGAAGACTAGGCGTAACGTTGGTCCGCTAGATAAGCGCAAGAGGTTGACCCGCTGTCAGCCATGCGCAAAGAGGCGCATCAAGGTATGAGAAACCGTCTCCCATGCGTGGCGTCACTTCAGCTTACACATTGTGGGAAGTGCCAGGGTGGTTCTCCTTGTGAATATTGCACTCGCACCAAGAAACTATGTCAGCCTCAGATTGCTGCAGTGAACCAAGTTCAATTCGTCAGCTGCACATCTCAACAAGCTCTTCAAGTAGTGGGATTGCCTATGCAAGTCAGCGAGCACTGTGATGCCGTTTACTTTGACTACTTTGCCCTTTTCATGCAAGGCTGCCAGTTCACGCAAGAGTTCACAAATCTGGGTCCGGATCTTCTACCTCTGGTCCAAACATGTCCACCTCTTCGAGAAGCCACAATGGCGATTGGCGCACTCGAAGCCAGCAGACGAGCGACTGTAAAGTCTCTAGATGGCCGGCAGCCACCGCATAACGTCGCCTTTGGGTTATATTGCAAGTCGGTCCAGCAGCTCCAGGGTCGACTGCAGTCATCAGATGCATTGCGCTGTCCAGGGGTCCTTTGGTGTACACTACTTCTCGGGCTGTTTGAAGTATGTCTTGGTCGTGCTTATCACCCAAATGTACCGTGCTAATTACTTTTTAGTTGATGACCGAAGAATCTGGAGACCGATGGACCAAACATATGCTATACGGAACGTCCAGAATACTCCAGTCTCCTGGGACAATCAGCCTCTTTGGCCAACTTGAGAAGCAGCTTTTTGGCGCTTTCAGATTGCTAGAAGCCAATCGGGCTATTCTCTATGGTGAAGACACTTTTCTCTCACAGGAGATTTGGCTGAGGCGTCAGCAAAATCTTGCAGCAAATCCAACAAGCCCAATAGAGATGATATTTGACCTTGTCGTTCAAATTTCCTCTTTTACCAAACAGTAAGTCTCATAGTTACGTAAATTAGGCCAAACTTACTCATAAACAGTTTCTTCGATCAAATTGAATCCATTCCAGACATACTGCGATCTAATCATCCGGCGCTGCGTGCACGCGCTGAGGAGGGACGTCGTTTTCAACAACGACTCCAGAATTGGCACGAGCAAACCACGTCGGATGTTGACTGCTCAGATCCGTATTGCAAACTAGCTCTTGCAAACTACCATGCTCTTCAACTGTTTCTATGTCGAAACTATACCTTCTATTCATGCTGGAAAGAGGAGGATATTCCCTCGCTAACTCCAAGCGAAGCTGAGATGCATGTTACTGCTGTGGTTGCTCAGTCAGACGATATTCTCAGAGGTTCGAATATTCCCGGGATATTAGTGTTATTTCCCCTTCGGATGGCTGGTGTGAATGCAAATGAGCCTTCACAAAAGGAAGTAATCCTGAGATTGCTTCAACGAATATGGCACAAAGGATTCGTAGTCTCAGAGACGATCAAAGTGGATATACAAGAGTTATGGGAATACCAGCGCCTAGGAAGCGGAGAAATGTAAAGTCTAAGATATTTGCACTAAGTATAAAATATCTATATAGCAAAAGCGGATAGAACGAGCGTGCACAATAGAGGAAACGGCTGCCAAACAGAGAGCCCAGTCTGTGGCACGTATAAACCTCACTTTGCCTGAATGTTGAAGAACTTCGTGATCACTCGAGTTCGTAGCTCAGGCGCAAAGTAATCGTAACCAACAACGACACTGCACTCGTTGACGTACACTGTGACGGGAATTGTTCCCTGATACATGATACTCCACTGAGCCCAATGTTAGCTAAGATGTCGTCTGATAAGTTTGGAGAGTAAGATTCTCACCGCGGCAACAGGCGATGGAATAAAGTCTCTGCGTACGAGCCCTTCATAAACAGCTCCAGCTTCAACCAAGATATCCTCGTGAAATATGGGATAATTCGAGTTGACGTATCCTCTCCACACGCTCGGTTTAGTCGATTTGTGATCATAGATCGTCATCGTGTTATCCACCAAGCCCGACTTGGTGACATTGGAGTAGTCAAAGTACGACGAAGCAAGCTGACCATCAAAAGCTTCATCCAAGCGGACGAAGCCTTGAGAAGGAGAATTATTGATATAGCCAGTCGTAATGTGCGACAAGTTAGCGTTCCTAACTCTAGCAATTAGTAAGAGGCAAAGTGGTTTCGAGCCAAGGAAGGTTACCATTTGTGCTGCACGAAATGAGCTTGGAATTCTGGCTTGACGACCGGCGGCGGCGGTTGCTTGAACTGCGCGGAGAATTCTAGCATAGAAGGCGGGAATGAAGGACATGGCAATGATGAAGATGCCACTCCAACCGCTGTTGTAGCTAGAGCAGCGAGGAAGTTGCAGGACCGCATTTCCAAAACGCAATAAGATTTGAGTCGAGATAGTTGGAGAGGAGAGTATTTGTGTGTACTCCATTCCAATCTTGAAGAATTCAAGCCTCTTTATATAATCAGAATCGGGCTGCTTGTCTAGGGTGGACATTCCAGTGCGTTCAATTACTGCCACTTCGGGATAGTTGACCCACCATCTCATGAGTGCGGCTATGCAATTCCGCCTGAGTTGAATGCCAAGACGCGTTCAATTGTTTCCCGTCTTGGTCAGCGCAGGATGAACTGACGTACGATTGAGGGGAAATAAGTGACGATCATTCAGAACGTCCGGGCTCTAGCGGCAATAACGAATTTGCATGTCGCCAAAGCCATTTTTCTCGATCATCATCCGGACCTCTACCTTTGAAGTCGTACCTAGGGTAGCTCTCATTCTGCTTTCTTGGTAAATTGCTTCCTTAGTCTGACTATTCAAATGTGCATCTTGTTTGAGGTATGTGTAGGTAGCTTACATCAAGAAGCCAAGATGCGTAGTTCCCGGGATTTGATGGTTTATAGCTGAACAAATGAAAGACGTTTACCGAGCTGTTGGAGAAAGACCATGTTGGGCGGGGTAATCGTTTTGTTATTAATAAACCCACTATAGTCCTATCTCTCTTTTCGCAGATCGCAATTGACTGTGTCTCCAGCGTGTACCGTCCTATAGGGCAATGTTGGGTTAGATTTGATTGTCTTATCGGTTAGATCCTGGAGTGTCTACAATTAGACACATAGTAAACAATTATTCTCTACTTTAACCTGCTCTCAGACGAATACTTCTTCTCATACAATCTCATGCCTCTAGCCAAATGACAGGATCTGAGCGTCTGCTAGCGTCTCTGGGTATACATGAGACTGTTTGCTTGATAGGATTGCGTCACCAAAAGTGAGGATCCGTCATGCAACAGTATCAAACACAGCAGCCTCGTTTACCGCCTACAAAACGGGGATCTTATCAATATCGTAATATCATTCGGTTTATAAACCTTAACCATGACCTATATGGTACAGCCCAACTTGATCCATTCTCCGAAGTACTAACGGCGATTGAAAATAAAGTGTTGATCTTATCAAAATGTGAGAATTGGTTTCAAGCTTTCTCTAAACATGCTCATTATTATGCTTATAGCATTAAACTGAATATTAAACGTTAAACTACTATCAATCACACTTTCTCTCGAGTGCCGGTACTAGAAACAGACCTTACGAGGAGCTCACTCGCTGACGCACTCAGGATTCAGGAAGTTTTCTCTGCAATCTACCTTCTTTCAAACTCATTCTTTCTTGAAGTCTACGCAGGGATACTCGTTCATGATACTGAACCTCCATCAGTAGGCTCTTTGCTGTAGTCAACCAACGCTTTCTGTGCGGCTGCAACCATATCTGGCTCAAGCCCATCCGCGGGACTATCTACCAAGGACTGCAGCATTTGGGGAGCAAAACCTGTCCTACCCGCTACTGATGGGTATTCGGGTTGGAGAAGTATGTACTGGTTGTACCCTAATGGCTCTTCCAAGTCTTTGTGGGATTCTTTAGAGAGATCGTCATGGTTGTTGAAAGGCATAAAAGTAGCCTCAGAATCGCCTCCACCCACTGAAGAGGAGGCATAGTCCTCTGCCGATATTGCCGCCGTGTCCAAGAACCAGTATTTTAGAGTTACCCTATCCCAATCATCGGGAAAGGGGGCGATGCTTCTTCTAAGGAAGCCTGAACTCCAAAAGTTTCGGTGGAGTTGACCAAGGTACTCATGCGACTCTCTCATCTGGAGGAGCCATTCATTCAATCGTGTCAGCCGGTCTCTCCTCAGGTCTGTAGGCGAACCCAGCGTTGCCAGGACAAGGCGTTGCGAGCTGCGCTGCCGACTGCTTTCCTCTTCGTCCCAAGCCTCGAAAACACTTTCGGTCAAACCCATCTCCGCGTCAATGACGCTCAGGTCCTTGCTGAGTCCCTCTGCAAGACATATCCTCCGTAAAGAGAGTATTTGCGTCTGAAATTTCTGCCTCACATCTTGCACCTTTCTGGAAGTTGCTCGCCCACCGGCGTTGTCAGTCCAGGAGCCTGTCGGTAGCTCTAGTTTCATTAATCGACCACAAATGTCGTTGGTATGCCAGGCATACAGAGTACAAGTATAGTCTGCTAAAAAAGGACTGTACATACGGTGGACGGTCTTGGCTAAAGTCTTGGAAGCTCGAAGAACCATGCTGAACTCAACCTCATACTTTTCAGAAACTTTTTGTTGAGCATCTCTCTCTGAACGGTTATCTCTTGTTTCCAGGCGCCCATCTTCAGTAGCGGTATACCTGTTTTGGCTCGTCTGCGCTTGGAGAAGACTATCCCGATCCTCTGGATGCTGAGAGTTTTCCTGAATCTGATTCGATTTTCCAGTATTGCCCCCTTTGCCGCCCAAACTAAAAGAAGAAGAACTGTTTGAGAGGACCTCAAGCAAGAGCTGCTTCATGGATTGGAGCTCGGCGGACATGTCATTGGTCTTGGATTGCACATCTTCAAGTCGATTATTGGTAGACCTCGATAGCGCAAGTACGGCGCTGCCACTACTGGAGAGAGATTCGAGGGCTTTCTTTCTTTCTCGTATGTCATCCGAAAGCCGCCTGGCCAACTGATGAACGCCATCGCCTACTAGATGCAACTGAGCGCTGTTCTCGGCATCCAAGTACCTGCTGGTATCAGCACTAATCGACAACTCCTCTCGGGACGCTTTTCTAATAGATTACCTTCCAGTTAGCGCCAAAGCCGTCTTCACATTTTCGTGGTGTATCCTGAACCGCTCACGAGGCCCGATACGATGACTTTTTGAGATATGGGTCAAAAAATCCTTGAACTGGCGAAATTTGTTTTTACTTTTGCTTCGCTGCTGCACAACACTCGATAGCTGTACCAAGTCTCGAGTGCAGTCTTCCACTTGCACTTGGAGCGAAGCGATCCGGAAATCTGACACTCGGTTCGGAAACAGGCTGTCGATCTTTTCGCAAAGAACTTTGACTTCAACAAGGATCCGAGCGGAGATGTCGAGATCATGAAGGAAGTCCCTCGTTTCCTGATCTGAAAATTGCTTGCAAAATTCGCGAAGCTCGTTGATGACCACTATTCCTTTCACGGCGAAGCCAATGATGCCAATAACGCTAGCTGTCACACCTAGCAGCTCCATGTCGGGGTCTAAAACTAGCGTAGATGCAATTAGGACCGGCGTTGCCCTTATCCGGTCAGTGTTAATGCAGTTAGAAGGTGTTGGCAATGAAGCATTAGGGCGTGTGCTCTAGTGATCGAGGTCAGAGTTGGATTTACGGTAAGGACTTGGGACTCTCGCTAAACCAAATCCCTGGTAACTGATGTACCTTGTATAGAAAGGCTCATCTGGTGTGAGTGATTCGTGAATGTTTGGAGCGGGGAACATCTCGGCGCAGCCTCATTCTATGACGACCCGATACTGAACTGGGCGGTCTAGGACGGCAATATGA
>JAMYIC010001921.1:5086-17258 GCA_024112705.1 Microcera coccophila
TGCAAGGGTCAGAATCTTACAGCTCCTCTGCTGTTGTGCAACTTGAGTTGTCGACCAGCCCACTTACCGAAGATCCTCAGGGGTCAAGACCTTGGACATTTGGTCCCAAGAAATGCCCCCTGACAGTGCATGTCCCCACGGACGCTGCGGTGCGCCCTACTCGCTCGACTCTGACGAACGACAAGCGCTTGCCGCGATGGCACGATGAAGAGAGCTGGAGGTGATTGGCGACGATGGAGGAGATTCCAGTGGCCTCGGTGGCTCTCACGAAGCAATCTTTGGAGCCGGCGATTTGGACGAGGCGCGGCTTCTTGCGAGTGCGCTTGGACAGTTTACAACGATTGCTACGAACGTTTGAGGCCCTGACAATGACGACGACGCCCATGCTTAAAGGCGCCAAATTACCATAGCGGGTTACAACACGGCACCATCACCGTGATGCGGCCATATGGCATTTTCCGCTCGCTCTGGATCAACGCATCCCCATTTCACCCCGGAGATGAAACAGTGCGGCAAGATATCAGGAGATACAGGCCGAAGGATATCGCCAAACTCCGTCCACTCGGCTTATCATCTTGGTCAAACGCGATGCGCCAAAGTCCCATACTTTTGCCCGACGCCCTACCCCCTGTTCATGTAAGGTGCCGCGGGAATCCTACACCAAGGGCACCGCACCGTGTAGGCGAGGCTGCGTGGCAGGTTACGTGTAGCTAATGTGTCTGACACCTCACAAGAGCCGAAGGTTCAACCTCACCTCATGGAAAACCCCTAGGGCCCCCCCTTCTAAACTCGTCCTAATAAGTTTCCTTCTTCGACAAGGGCCGTCGTCGGGCCCATGATGTCAAGGTCCCGACCGATATACGTCGCCCTCGAAGCCCATTGAGCCAATTGTCCTGTGAGGAACTTGTGAGGGACCCTAGAGTCCTTTAGAGTAGTACCCGAGATTGTAAAGCGTCTGAAACACGCCGTACTGAGACAATTGTGGGCGACCACGCGGCTCAATGTGCCCGGGTTCTCTGGATCGTCCATCGGCATCACCATGGCAGAAACTCACCGCCTTAATTTCTTCTTCCCACTACCATGGTGCCGCCGACCTTACCTTATCCACCATCCGCCATCCGCCATCCAAGAGTTGGATCACATGGATGGGTCATTTTTAGACGGTTGTAGTTGATTGATTGATTGCACCACCCTTGTCCTATTATGACGGTCGCTCGTTTCTTAGTGTGTATCTGGACATCTTTTTCCATCCTTGGTGCCCGATCCCGTTGAGCTCCTCCATCGTCTTCCACCCCCCCCTGTCCGTCATATAGATAGCTCCCCTCACATTCGTTTTATCTACACTCGTTCACCCGTTCGTGTACGTTGCGCAAGTCGTTGGAATCGTTTTTCTTTGAATGTATTTTCCTTGGCTATATATTGCAACATGGCTGCCATCTCTTCCGCCTTCATCCAGTCGGTGAAGAACATGGCCATGAACGGCTCGACGACACACACCAATGGCGCGCCCAAAGAATACAACGTTCAGAAGATCTGCTGTGTTGGAGCGGGCTACGTCGGTATGTCTCTGCCGCCCCGTTTGACGTCTTGAATCGCGCAATTGACTAACCTCGTCCCCTTCAAGGCGGTCCCACCGCTGCCGTGATCGCATTCCAGAACCCCCACATCAAGGTCACCGTCGTGGACCGGGACGAGATTCGAATACGCCGCTGGAACTCCCGCCACCCTCCCATCTACGAGCCTGGTCTGCACGACATCGTCCGCATTGCTCGCGATGGTGGACGCGAGACTTCCTTCTCCAACGAGCCCACCTCGGGCAGCGAGGCCTCTTACAGCGACGAGAGCGAGACCAAGGTTGCCAGGCGTGCGGGCAACTTGTTCTTCAGCACCGACGTCGCCAAGCACATTGGCGAGGCCGACATTGTGCTTGTGGCCGTCAACACGCCTACCAAGGACCGTGGTGTCGGCGCCGGTAGCGCAACGGACATGACTGCTTTCGAGGCCGTCACCAGCGTCGTCGCCCAGTACGCTCGCGAAGGCGCCATCATCGTCGAGAAGAGCACTGTTCCCTGCCGAACTGCCCAGCTCGTGGCGGATACTGTAAGTTCTACCAGAGGCGCATGTCTCGGGCAGGATGTTGACATTTCGTGATTCAGCTTGCCATGCACCGACCTGGTGTTCACTTCGAGATCCTCTCCAACCCGGAGTTCTTGGCTGCCGGTACCGCCGTCAACGACTTGCTCTACCCCGACCGGATTCTGATCGGTTCTGCGCCCAGTCCCTCCGGCAAACAGGCCGCCGAGGCCCTCGTCAAAATCTACGCCGCTTGGGTTCCCCGCGACCGGATCCTGACCACCAACGTCTGGTCTTCTGAGCTGGCCAAGCTGGTCGCCAATTCCATGTTGGCTCAGCGAATCTCGAGCATCAACTCCATCTCCGCCGTCTGCGAGCAAACCGGTGCTGATGTCGATGAGGTCGCCCGTGCTGTCGGCGTTGACCCTCGTATCGGAAATAAGTTTTTAATGGCTGGTATCGGGTTTGGGGGCAGCTGCTTCAAGAAGGATGTCCTCAACCTTGTCTATCTCGCCGATACCATGGGCCTCCCCGAGGTCGGCGAGTACTGGCGTCAGGTCGTCAAGATGAACGACTACGCCCGTGACCGGTTCACCAACAGGGTTATCCGATGCCTGAACAACACCCTTGTCGGCAAGAAGGTCACCATTCTTGGCTATGCTTTCAAGAAGAACACCTCGGATACCCGAGAGGCTCCTGCTCTGGAGATGATTAAGACGCTTCTCGAGGAACGACCTCGTGAGATTGGCGTCTTCGACCCCTGCTGCAACCCCCTCGTGGTGAAGCAGGAGATTGAGGAGATTCTCGGCCCCATCGCCAAGAACAACAACATCCACGTCTACGGCAACGCCTACGACGCCTGCAACGACAGCACCGCCGTGGTCATCGCTACCGAGTTCGACGAGTTCCGCAACCAGCCCCCTCCCGCCCCTGCGCCGGCTCCCACCTCGACCCCCAAGATGCTCGGGCGCAAGCCCAACCCCAAGTCCGACCCCAGACCCTTCAAGGGCTCCACCCCGAGCGAGAACGACCTGCTCGCCCTGCACAAGCACCTCGTGCAGAAGCCCGAGGAGAAGTCGGAAGATCCCCTCGACCGCTTCAACGTCGAGCCCGCCTGCTGGGACGAGTGCCCCGACTGCAGACAGGAGCGCCAGAGCAGTGAGACCGGCCACGCCACCGGCATGGGCAGCGCCGAGGAGTACAAGGCCAAGGAGCGGGTGGACTGGGTGCGCATCGCCAGCACCATGGCGCAGCCCCGCTGGGTCTTCGACGGCCGCGGTGTGATCGACTCTCGCGAGATGGTCAAGCTGGGCGTCCGCGTCGAGAGCGTCGGTCGCCAGCACCGCTTCTAGGGCGCCCGTCGCTCTGGACGCATTTTGATTTAACGGCCTCATTTTTAGAAATTTCTTGGATGTATTCGGACACGAAGGGCCCTTTTGGCTGGATTTATTTTTGTTTTAATGGGTATGAAAACGGGTAAGCGGGGGATGGACATATCCCCAGCAATGAAGCGGGATTTCGGAGTGGGTGTAGATGGCATGGTAGAAAGGCTTTGTGGTCCGTTAGGATTAGAGCCCGAGCCGAATCTCTGCATCAATTGCAGAGTCGAATTATGGCATTACGTTACTTATCCAACCATGTCTGTTGATTGCACTCGGAGACGACGCGCCTTGAACCCAATCCGTACTGGTCCAACATCCGTGTGGCGCAGTCACGTACGGAAATGCAAACTTTGGCAGCTTAATCGCACGGTCGATCCCCAATGAAGTGTAGTCCATTCAGCCTCCTGGTCCTTTAAGCCCTGAAAACGAGTCTTGTGCTTCCGACTCTGACGGCTGGTATAAGACGTTGGTCTGCAGAGCTGACCCATTTTCTTCTTCCCAACCTGCCATCTCGACAGGTAAGAGGTTATAAAGGGGTGATCCCCTCCCGGCGCTTTTCGCAAACATAGAATGGCAGACACGATTGAGATGAACGTCAGTCTCTCAGCTTTGCGAACATAGCGGCTGCAAGAGAACGATTTTGGATACGCGCAACATGGGCAGCGGCGCATACGACACCACGGGCGTGCCCAAACCCCCAGAGGCATCCCGTCCGAACCTCCGGGTTACGGGTCGGACAAATGATACCGGATTCCGCTCACGTGCTTCTTCGTTTCCTCGCTTGGGGTATGAGACTGCGTAAGTTTCAGCTGCGCATGATGAGGCGGTCCTAGTGTTGTTAAGGAGGGATTACTCATCCATCATATAGGTCTTATCACCATGTGCTTTCGGAAATCTCGAGGTATAGGGTAGCTACATCTCATCGTCACGATTTCGTCCCGCCGGCTGCCTGTCCAATCAACGAGTGACCACGACCTTTCACACCTCAGAATAATTTCAACGTCCTTTTTTTTTTCTTGAATTCTGAAAGCATCTGTCATCTTCGTTGGTTTAATCGGAAGATTTCACGACCTGCGGACTTGCGGATTGTGCCATACAGACCCCAAACGGAATTTGGCTTATCTCCGATGGATAGCGATGGCTGGCGTCAGCCAGAACAACACTTCGCATGGCTGAGTCGTGTCAGCACGTTGACGACATGGCTCATATAAGAATGATGGGGAATGGTGGGGGAAGTTGGTGAACTCCCTCCATTCTCTCACCCTTCATTTCCATCTACAAGCGCGATCTCGTCCGGGTTTCCAAAGCCAAGACGCTGCTGTGCAACCACAAGCCACTGAACACCAAAACGCTCCAGTACATTCTTCCAGAGCAACAACAGCGACTACGCCAACTTGAACTCACGAATTGATCTCAACGGCAACAAAATCCTATCGCCAATAATACCGGCAAACCACCCCTCACCATGCACGTCATCCTCACCGGCGCAACCGGTCTCGTCGGCTCCTCAGTCCTGGACGCCATGCTCAAAGCCAAGGACATCACCCGCATCTCCATCCTCTCCCGCCGACCCGTCCCCATGGTCAACGAAGCCCAAGACCCCCGCGTCAACGTCATCATCCACTCAAACTTCGAAAAGTACGACTCAGAAGTGCTGAAGCAGCTCCGAGACGCAAAGGGCTGCGTCTGGGCGCTGGGCATCAGTCAGACCAAGGTCGGGAAGGAGGAGTATGTGAAGATCACGAAGGACTACGCCGTCGAGGCGGCCAAGGCGTTTGCGACGCTGGGGAAGACGGAGGAGCCGTTCCGGTTCGTGTACGTCTCCGGCGAGGGAGCCACGCAAAACCCAGGGCGCTTCTCGGCCATCTTTGCGAGGACGAAGGGCGAGACGGAACAGATGCTGGCGGACATGGCGGCGCAGACTCCTACCCTGCGGGTCGACTCCGCAAGGCCGGCGTTTGTGGACGCGGCGGCTCACACGGCGATACTGCCGTACATCCCGGACCCGGGGAGGGCGTACAACGTTGGGCTGATGATCATGGGAGCACCAATCAGGGCGTTCTACAAGAGCATGCACTCGCCGACGGAGCCGCTGGGCCAGTTTTTCACGGCCATGGCTACGGGGAAGCTGGATTCGAGGTTGGAGGGCGCGGGGGCGTTCAAGCTGGGGTCGAGTTGGGTGGTTGAGAATGTGGGGATTCGGCGACTGATGGGGTTGTGAAGAGGGTGACGGTCATGATGCGGGCGAATAATAGATGGGTGAACAGTAAGGGGATGACTCGATGGGTTGTATAGTTGATGGTGGAGAGAAACGGTCTCGAGTTTGCTGAGAATGAGTTTTCTTAGAGCGGTCTGAAGCCCCTCGATGAAGGGCGATGTCACAGGCTGGCAACGTAGTGTTGGGAGCAGTTAATAGCTAGATGGATAATATCAGCGGATACCCTCCTCTTTGATCATGAAGCGAGACACCATTTCAGCCTTGGAAGTTAGATCTCTCTCATCATTCCCTGTCAAAGAGCGTCTGATTGCCCCACTGAAGAGACCATCGGCCGTTACACAAAGTCCTGGCACTGGCAAAGAATACCGAAGCTGGACTGACAAGGAAGTCAAGCGAGCAGAGCTGTCCAAAGAAAACTCAAGAAACCTCTGTGGAGAGGTTTGTTCCATGAAACATTCTGATCAAATTAGTGCTCTTTGTCCTGCGGCGTTTGGCACTAAGAAATGCATGCCGTGGACGCGCCAAACGCCAGCTGGAGGTGCAAACGATGGGTGAATCACACGCAATCAGTCGTTTCGCACCCTCTACTTAAACGAGAGGATCAGCAAATAACTTCACTTCCTTCATCTCGCTGATTTCTCCCTCTACAAGTTGCGTATCGTCGCCACCCTCTTTCAATATATCTACCACACGTCCCCAGCATCCATATCTGGCATACGATATCTCAGACAAACTCAAACTTTCTCATCTCACCGCAGCGGCAGACCAAGCGGGAGATTTAGTCTTTGTGTATCGCCATCTCCAACATCTGACGATCCCTCGAGCCCGTCGCCAAGATGGAAGGTGCCCAATCTACCAGCGGGCAACCCGCGAGTTCGAAAACCCCAGCAGCGCAGCTGCTCCAGGCCATGCTGCAACTAGACCTGATATCCATGAGACTCGGCGACTCCCTCGAATCCAAGCAAATAACAGAGGTCGCGAATTACATTCGACAAATGGCCACCCAGCTCCACGGTAAGACACCAACATGGCCAGAAAAAGAATCAATCACTGACTTCCACAGATGACTCAGATCGACAACAACCCTCCGCCTCCCAAGAAACCGAGGAAGAGCCCGCGTGGCCGCCCCTCGCGGATAACGGTGCCTGCGATAAGCAGGAAACCCAGATGGCGGCCTTCCTTCGTCGTGCGAAGGGTATTACAGAGGGAGAGTTGCATTACTGGCGGATGTTGGCGATGGGGAGCGTTTTTGACTGCAAAAACTCCAATTTCATGTCCGAGCATCTCAAGCGGTTGGCTTTCGAACGTGGTGGGGATACCTTGGTGAAGCTGCTGGAGTTTGAGACGACGTATCATGCGAGCGAGGGCGTATACAAAGAGGCGGTTTACGAGTGGAACGCGGAACTGTAGTGGTGTGGGATTTGGGAGGGAAAATGTGCGGGTATGCTGTGTTTGGGATGAGGATGGAGGGGGGACTGTTTAGATGGTGGTGATACACTGCGTGAAGATGTTCCTGGACTGGATCTTTTGTGTGGCTACATTGTGTCCTGAATTCTCAGTTGAGATGGGCGACTGGTCGTCGTTTGGAACTCTGCCCTAGGTCTCGAAGGGTTTTTTCTACGCATAGATGAGTACCTGGTGACTGCTTTCAGTTTGTACTCTTCGCCGTCTGTTGTATATTCGTCGACCTGGCTCCTTCAACTCGTCTATACGGCCCGTCATAACCTGACCATGCGTTATCAAGCAAAGCCACGAGAACTTGAAGGTCACGTAGTGGGCGACAACCTCTAGCTCTGCTTATTCTATGGGAGCTAATTAAGGTATCCCTGCATGAAAATCGACAATAGTACAAAGAGGGATAAAACTCATCTCGAGCCGAAGGCGAGGAGGGCCCCCGGCAGGGCCGCCGGAGGCAAAAGAGGGAGAACTTTAGTTGTTGGCATACGACCCAGTATAACAGATATCTCTGAGGACTACCCATCAACAGAGATGGCCTAGAGAAAGCAGATGGGTGGTTACCGCATGTCGGCTCACGTATATGACACGTGGCTGAGAGCATAACGTGGTGGTTGGATGCTGGGTGAGACAAATGTCCCGCTTGTACGATTCACCAGCCAAGAATCAAGTGGGTGTTCATCTGGGTCGCGGTAAGGCTGTGCGGACGATGTCTCAAGCTTGTTTGCCATGACGATATCCAGTCAAAGAAATACAAGTATTGGTCCACATCGGATAACCTTGAGGATGAGATTGGTTTGCTAATCGAACAGATAGAAGTAACAAGATAGCCTGTCGTTGAGAAATTATGCAATTGTCCTAAAATTGTTATTGATGACACTAATCAAGTTCTAGTATTTTGCCTCGCCTTTTGATCCAGTCGTGATGTCGTAAATTCTTTTTGACTCCTCTAACCCGTTAGAATGTGGCCGTAAATAACTCTCCATGACTCTTGTCGCGTGGTCCAAGTATCCACGTTTTTTCAACTGGGAATTCCTCCTCTTAACCAAGCTGGCATCAGGCTCCAAACGCCTCGCCCAGGACTTCTCCCTCGTCTGGTGTAACAGCCATCTCTAGAAGCTCGTGGGCAGCTTCTGCGGTCTCACCATCGATACCTGCTTCCATCACTAAATCCTCCTCCGCAAAGGTCAGCCTTCCTAGTGCAAGAAGATACCTCTGACTTCCACCGTGAAAAGAAGACAGCTTCTGGCTGATGTTAGCGACATTTGCCGTCGTGGGGCTGGTAACGAGGGTATGAATGAGAAGTACGCATTGCGAGATTATACGATAAAGCGCAGCGGAGGGGGAGTTTACTTCCGACTGGGAGTCATCATCGTCGGTCAGACCAGGAAGAATGCTATGCGGGATTGGCTGATCATAGAGGTCATCGATGCAGGTGCTGAGGCAAGTGACAAGACGAGGGAGAGCCGTGCTGTGAGAGGCAAGTTGTATTGCGCCGAATGGGTAACGCGCGAAAGAAATAAGCGTCCGCAAAGCTGCCAACCGGACATTTCGCTTCTGAGCAAGGGTTGTTGCGGCGCGGGGGAACTCAGTCAACTTGGCTACTACCCTGTCAATCACAACCCGCGCCACGAAAGGCGGATCCTTCTCGTCAATGATGGGCCCGATGGAGTTCGGCAACGAAGACGTTGTGAGGAGCTCGAGCATCCCGAGGACATCACTGAGCTTTTGCTTCGGAGTGAGAAGTATAAGGACGAGATCAAGTTCAACAAGTTTCCAAAATTGGACCGCCCTCGACTCGAAGCCGAGCGCCGTCTCCTCAATAGTAGTAGTACAAGTCAGGGCAGTGGTGTGGAGCAAGGACAAGACGTGAGTGGTGTCGATGTGCTCGTCAAGGAAGCGATATTCATCGTTGCTAGAAAGGTCACCGTCCAGAAGACGGTGTCGCCACTCAGCAATCGTGTAAATCGTGGATCGAGCAATAGGCGTGAGATTGCCAATGAGAAACGGAGCAACTTCAGCAGCGTGAAGGTTGAAAGTGAAGGTGATCAGGGAGACGAGATACTTGACGGGTTCCCAATATCGTTCGTCAGAGCATCTCATCCACAGGCTGATCATGTGTTCCGCAAAGTCCACTAGGAGTTGCATTGGATAGTCAGGTCTCCCCATCAGAGGCATTGTCTGAAAGATGATGGCCGAAAATGAGATGCCAGGATCTGAAGGAAAGGCGAAGCGGGAAAGGATGTCAAACGTCGGAGGCTGCTCATGAAAACCGTCGTGGTCAAGAACAAGTGGTAGGAACTAGAAGTTGGTCAGCAGGTCCAGTAGGCCAGAGCTTCAGTAACGAACCTCAAACGGGGCAACAGGTGGTGCGGCAATGAGAACTGTGTGCTGAGGGGGTGGTGTCGACTCCGGCATGGCGCGGTGGCTAATGACATCGCTCGTATGCGTTTCGAGCGCCGTGATCGGACTGTCCACCACCGGTCGTTTCCTCTTCCCTTTACTCGGCGTCCTCTCGCCAACGTCAACAGCAACAGGTCCACCATGTTTGTTCCGTCCTTGGCCTTTGTTCGGACTTGTGACGATGTCCATTTCATCGAACCCGTCGGCGACACGCCATGACTTGGTCGATTTCTTTGGAGTTGTGGTAATTGCGCTGACCGCAGCATTGGGTTCCTTCCTTCGGGCTCGGTCATTAGCCTCCCTTATATCCCGCTGCAGAAATTGCAATTCAGTGTTGACATGCTCTTCTGCGGCCAGCGCAGCCTCGGCAAGACGCTCTTGCTTGGCCAGCTGCTCCGCGTTGAGCTTTTTGAGGTATGCAACCTGAATCTCGTGCTGTTGTTGAGCCTTGTTGGAGATGGATCGGATGATGGACACTTCGCCGCGGGCAGCGTTCAGCTCCTCCTCGAGCGCCTTCACCTGTTGCTGAAGTGCAGAGACAACATCGCCAAGCTGTCCTTGGGATGACTGCGAAGAGGCATAGCGGTTCTGAGGGATGGGGGGACGGGCGAACTGGCTAGGCTGGGCCCGATTGAAGGTCGGGCCAGCTGGAGATTGAAAGCGTTGAGAGCCAAAGACATTTTGATTTGGTGGTCCGACACTGGGCTGTCGGGGTCGCGAAGCTAGCCCGGGTTGCGCTCGTTTCGAAGGATCCGCAGTCGGGTTCCATCGCGGATTGGGAAGGGGAGGAATCGATCGTCGAGATTCTTGTTGTGCTGGCTGGTGGTGGTGCTGCTGTAGCTTCTGGTGTTGCTGCAGGGTGTTGTCCACCACCGGTCTCCCCACCGGCACACCGACGTCGTTCGTCACCTCGGTAGTATCGAGGTCATCATCTTCAACCCATATATACTCGGGGCGAGCCGTCGTCTTGGGCTGTTGAGGGGGCACCTTTCGCTGGCTTTGTGCTTGGGCCTGGGTGAATTGAATAGCATTGTTCTCGAGCTCTTGGAGGGCATTTTCGGGGAGATGGTCTAAGCTGTCATCGGAAAAATCGTCTAAATCCATAGCTCATGGATGGAAGAGGGCGGATCAACTCCATTGAATGAAGCAATTCTCGCCTGGACGGAAATTTTACGTGTACTGAATTGGGTGATGCCGCCGCCAACATCTGCGAACAAGCCGGCCCCGGTCGGCGTCATGGTGACCGGCGCGTCGCGAGGTCACGTGGGTATCATCTATTTCTCTCCACCAAGATTTATCAGACCAGTGGAGGCCGCCGTGGCTGGTGCCTGTGGCGTTTGAGACTCGGCTACTCCACACCTTCCACTTTAAGGACTCGGTCTAAACATGTGAATGTAGAATGATGTCAGAAACAATCAAGCTTCAGACGTCATCAAGGCTTAATTTCATTCACCAGACTCTATCTTATCTAAGATGATATCCGTAGAACGCCGGAGACAGACCTGTCTTGATTTCTCCCAAACCTCTTCTATATTTGTCTCAAAATGTTGGGGATATTTGGCGCAGCAGCAGGAGAGACGGCGAAGCCATTTGTGGAGATTGTCTGACGCCCAGACGCTTACGCGGTTGCAATTACCGGTTTTCCCAGAATTTTGGGCTTGTCCATGGCCTGACGAATATGCGATGCTACCTTTCGTCGTTTTGAGTGCTTTGCGGGAATAGCGAAGAACCGTAACGAGGGCGAGGAAGACGAATGATGCTGTGATCTGAGAATGCGTTGTTGGTGGTGGTGGTCAAGTAGCATGAACCCAGCCATCACAGCCCCTCCCGCCATGCTCAGGAATCTACGAAGCGTGAAGAATTACTAAATCGATCCTCTCTCTGTATTGCGCCAAGGAATCTGATGTCTTGGGAACCTTCTAAATCGATCGAAACGGCATCCCATTTGTCTGTTTTCTGGCCCACTCTAGCCCCTGCATCCCTGGCTTCAGGATTGTTCGGCTGCGGAGGCAGGTAAATAATACCCGAATTTGGGTACCCGAACAAAGACATTCAAGTAGTTTTCGGAAGAAAAGGGAGTCTCATATTGCATCTGCCCCCTTGCGGAACTTCCCCACGTGGTCGGCTCATGAGAAATGATTGCCGGGTGAGCGAAGGAGGAGGATTCACGAGCAGAGCGCCCTTGAAGACTGACGTACTGCTGCGACGCAACAGAAGTACCTCTGGAGCTCCAGCCACAGCCGCGGTGGTCCGGCAACAAGTGGAAGTGCTCCAGGGCTGGGCGTCAGCCGTTTAGCGAGATCTAGCTTCCCCAGCAGAACCGGGAAAATCCACTTTGCAACCCTCCACCTTCAACGTCAAAAAACGAGATACCGAGCACGCCGCCGCACGAGGGACGCCTATTCATCGTCGCGGACTTTCCCTCGAGAAGCACGTCTGTTGCAGTGAAGTAGAGAGACCCTCCGAGGAGACTCTGCGCCGCGAAAAAACCTCGACCCAATCCGACCCTACCGCTGCGTAATAGTGCTCCGAAGCCGCGCGACAACCTCGCAACGAGGCATACACGAACCTTAATAGCCAACTCAACGGCCTCGGGATCTGCGCGCTCACGACTACCACGCCAAAAAAAAAAAAAAAAAAA
>JAMYIC010001922.1:3170-16469 GCA_024112705.1 Microcera coccophila
TGTTGCGGCGGGAGGCTTGGACCAATTACGTTGCAGGATGGTGCGTGACGTCCTCCACTATCTACATTTGGGGTTGGTAATTGTTCTTGTTGTTTAATCGATGATTTATTCAACTATTTGTTTATTTTATCTAATAGATGTATGTATTGAAATGATGGAATTCCAGAATGGACGTTCCCAAGAAAATCCACGCGAGACTTGGAGATGCTGAGAAGGTCAAGTTTGGGTTGTCGTCTTCGCTACTTAGTGTTAGGTGCACTAACTCAATCTTACCAGCCAACATGTAAAAGCATTGCCTTGCCTAATCTATTCCTCGTTGCCTGAAGCCGAGCTCCGTTACGGCGACGACGATGACGGCTGTGATTGCGATGGAATCCAGCACGCAAAAAGTTGACTGATAAACTTGGCCTTGTTCGCATCGTCCGACTCCTCGTCCTCTTCCACTTCCACCTCCACTTCCACTTCTTCTTCCTCTTCATCAGCATCGAGCATGACCGTGTCACCATCTGGTTCCTTTTTCTTCTGAACCTCTTTTGCCACCCCATTTAGTTGCCTTGCGTATTCTAGTGTTCTCGAGCCGTCCAACGTCCTGATGGCGGCGTCTATCACGTCCGCCGCCATGGTCAACAGCGTCTCGTCTTCATCTGCGGCGGCTGTCCCATCGAAATGCGTAAAGATGGAGCTGGCCACCGAGTACGGTAGTTTCTCGTTGTCGAGGTCTTCGAGCGCCCAGTACTTATTTTGAGGCTCTTGCATCAACGGCTGGAATTTCTCTGCCATCAGTCTGAAGATCTGGAAGACGTATCGATGCATCCTTAGCAGCAGGAAGCTGGTGATTTCATGTTCCCACTCCATTCGCATGAAGAAGGACCGAAGTATTTGATGCAGGGTTGGTTGTCCCTTTTTAATCAAGACCACTGTTGGTTTTGCTTTGCTTGCTTTGGCTTTGGCCTTGGCCTTGACCTTGCCTCCGTCGTCGTCATTGTCGTCGTCGCCGTCGTTGTCTAGGACGGCATCCTTGTGGAATGTAGCAATATATTTACCCCCATCTTTGAAGGCACGCTCCGCCTCTTGAAAATTTTGTTCCAGGATGATTTTGATGATGTCCTCAGGCGTCCAGTTGATACGGCCTTGATTACGCAGAAAACGCTCTTCGAAACAATGCAGAATCGGGGTTTTCAAGTCGATACCGGGCAGCTGTCGATCCTTCTTATAAAATTGACGTCGGCGAGTTGTTTTAGCAAAGGCAGTTGCCGAAAGTCCCATGGCCATCAGATACCCCGTTGCACAGCTCGTCAAGTCTGACTTGGGAGTTGGGAGTCCTCTGGGGCCATAGACGTTGTAGAGAAAATCCATATCTTCCCATCGCCGCTTCAAAAGCTTAGACTGCCGGCAGGCGTTGTACACATGTGCCATGCAATGCAGCGAGCCCCATGTATTCGCATTGTTGATTCCAAGTTCGTATATCAAGTAGCTGAGCTGGTAGAGAGCCAGGCCGCACATCACCGGCGACATCTTGAAGATCTTGTGCTGGACGTCCGGCAGGTCGTTCCCTTTTATGTCTCTTCCCACTCCTGGAAGCGTCCTCATGTCAAATAACGGGTCTCTCAATGTTCTATTCATGTTGTCGTAAATTACTGAGAGTTGTTGCTTGATCTCGATCGCGTCATCGGGTACGCCCACCGTCTTGTCGTGGAACGTTAGAAACGTTATGACCTCTACTCTCAGGGCACGTAGCACTTGGGTGAAACGCTCGTAGTGGTCTTTCCGAATGGCCGGAGGACGTCGTCTATAATCGAGAAAGACTTGCAGTGCAAAGGCAAGCCAGAAAGGAGGCTTTTCACCATCCTTGATCAACATGAACCCGCGGATGATCTCGTCTTGAATTTTGCTGCTGGAGCAATGTATCCCCCAGTTTCCGGCCAGATATATCATGTCTATCAGATCCGATTGACACCTGGTATCTCTCTGCTTTTCATTCAATTTGTTCCAGTCCTTCTCGCGGTCCCCGATGGGTGGCTCGCCCCAGCAACGGACGACACCATATTGACGGATGACCTTCTTTGCACCCATGATCGTTATCATGGGCTGCATGAATGACTGCTCCGAGAGATTGAAGTTGGCTCTTATGATCCTTTTGGCGGCGGCTCCATCTTCGAGAATCTTTGCGATTTTCTCAGGCTCTTCCCCCTTGACTGTTGCGTTGGGAGCTTGCAGGTAGAAACTCAACCAAGCTACCTGAAAAATACCCCCGTGCTTTTGAAACACGGGGAGGTAGCCTTCGATAATGTGGCGTGCCAGGTCGATACAGGTGGTAGTGCCGATGGCAGCTGGGGAGAGATCTATACTCTCATAGTAACGGTTATCCCAGGCCTCGATGACGAAGTCCCGAAGCACGTTCAGTTCCTCGATCATGACTTGGAAAACAGTCAGGGCCTCTTCGATAGAGCTTAGCTGTTCTGCTTCATATACGTCATTGTCACTGGATGGTTTCTTCGGACGCTCGTAGTCAACGGCATCCTGGAAGTCCTCTGATGGCTCCTGAACGTTCAAGGTAGCGTATGTGTTGGCTCCCTGGGCGGGTGCAGCGCTCGAAGCCGAAGCAGACACGGAGGCTTGACCAGCGGCTGAGGGCCTCCGCTTCTCCAACTGACCTCGGACCTCCTTGAGAACCTTCACGAAGTGGGCGTGTCCGCCACCGTCCGCTACCTTGGCGTTGCCCTGGTTCAGACTGTTGAATTTGTCGGAGAATTTTGTCCTTTGACTGATGGCGCGGTCGAGAGTGCTGAAGACCGACTCAGGCACCTGAATCTTTGGCTTCTTAGAGGCGACAATCGTCTTGGCGTAGCCAACCCACTCATCAATAGGGACGATGTGCTTCTTATCAGCCTTTTGCGCTTCCTTTCTGGTTTTTCCTTTCTTGCGAGTTGATTGTCCAGCAGGCGGAGCGGTAGAGGGAGTGGCAGGGGGCTCGACAAGCTTAGTGCCGCACAACCTGACGTTTGATGCTAGCCACTCCGCAATTGCGTTCGTGTCACGCTTATAGTCTTCATATATAGATTTGAGAGAATTTGGAAGCATCGTGGCCTACACGGATCGGGTTGTCAGTCAACTTATAGTCTTTGAGGGTTTGCCTGAGTGCTCACGGGTGGATTATCGAGCAACGATTATAGAGCAAATAGCAAATTGAGAGCTTCGATGGGAGTCAATTTATTTGCTTAATGATGTTTTCAAGCAAAGGACAAGACTTTCAGGCCGAAAACAAGAGAGGATTCAAGACCAGCTGTGACCTGTGACCAGAAAATGTCATGGAGTGGCAGATGGATATATAATGGGAGTCATATCACTCTGAGCAACTGATATGCCCTCCCAGCCGCATTGCCGCGATGGCTGAGAGGGAGGCTTGTGAAAATCCGGTTATGTCAACCATTTTCTGTCCATACAAATGAACACGAGACTGTGATAGTGCGAGAATCACAATAGTGTACGTGTCAGTTGACTCGAGCCCGAACCTCGGGCTTACCCTTATTGATGGGACAATAGGCAACATCATGTCCTTGCATCACATTGCCTAAGCTCAAGAGGCCAACGAAGACTTCTTTAGTTCCATGTTTCTCGGTTCCGAGTGGTTGCCGTTCTTCTTACAGTTGTTGGTGGCTTCGAATGGTTCTTTGAGCAAGCCACAGGCACCGTGCTCTGATTGACGCGAGGGGGAGCATGCGATGACCAGGACAGGATATCAGAATCAATCACGCTATTAGAACAATAGGAACGACGTGGCCCAAGGAGTCGGTTTGAGAGAATTGTGTCCCACTGCCTTGCTGAGTTCATAGCGTTGGTTGTCAGCTTTGGTCAGGGGTCTTTGCTGGTCCCGCCAATTGACAGAAAAAAAAAAGTGTGGTACATCTCTTTGTTCGTATTCAAAAAGAGGTCAAGTGCCGAAAATCTTAGACAAAGAACCTCAATGGCTGTGTTGAGCCTGACCTCGTACCCCTGGAAAGCGAGTCCGCGGGGGTCGTAAGCCGACGCCCTGGCGGATTCAAAGCGAGATGCGTCTTCCATGGTGGGATCAGTTGATGGCTCGTCAATGTAAACAATTGAGTCACAACAAACACGATCAATAGCAGGCGAACTTCCATTCATCTCGAGCACGGCTCACAACCCGTCTTGAATTCGCTCGTTGCTTTCAAACATGACATGGCCACGCGATCATCCCCGACTTGAACCCAGCGCAACCTCATCGATCTGGCGTTGAACTCATGCTGATTGCTACGAGACAGAGATACTAGAAATCACCCAACTATGCTTACATGCGCTAAAATACATTATACTACAGCTTCTGCTTTCCTGCCGAGTTGAACGTCGCCGCCCTCTTGACAATCTCCACCACCTCCCCCTTGGGACTCTCGGAATGTGTCCACCAATGCCAGACCATGGCCAAAATGGCAACAAACACCGTCAACGGGATTGAAATCCACCACATAGTCCAGAACAGAGGCGTCGTCATAACGTTCCAGGTCTGGCTGTCACTCGCCACCTGCGACAGGAAGAGCTGCGACCCGATGACCGTCGCAACCCCCGTCGTCGGCAAGAAGATCATGGTGATGGCAGCAATGACCTTCATCGAATTGCTGTCCTGAATCATGACCATTGAGTCCTTCTGTGTCACGAGATTGAAAGAAAGGGTGATGGCGTTGTCGATGCGCTTCTGGAGGCTGTTGAGACGGAGTTGGCTGGACCGGAAGAGGGAGCGGCGGTACTGTAGAGCCTCATGGAGCTGTCTCAGTACGGGCTCAGGAGATGCTAGACGGGCAGTGTGTTCGTGGTTTCCAACGTTTTGAATCGTAGAATCGACAAGCATCAGGCAGGACTCGATGGCTTCGGCAATATGAATAACGTGCTTTGCACAGTTGTGCATGGCGGTGAAGGGGATCTTGGAGCTGATCTTCTTGGCCCCTTTCGTAGTGGAGAACTCGAGGATCAACTATAGCGTGTTAGGTGAGGAAAACAACCGCAAAGTGACGGGTTACTCACATGCTCCAGAGGGCCGAACACGGAATTCATCTTCCAGATGGTGTCATCGACCTCGAACCAGAGGCCGTCCAGGACGAGATCAAACAGAATGTATGGATCTGTTGCAACATGTTCCCAGGCCCTGGCATTCACGAATTCCGTAAGTCTTTGCCTCACTCTTGGAGTTGAGCCAAAGCACACTAGCGTAGTACACCCATCGGAGTCGGCTCGTAAGAAGAAACCAACTCGGTGCCAGCTGTAGTCGGCCTGTGGGAGCGTCGAGATGTGGTATCCCATGGTGGCGGCGCGATTGTCGACTTCCGGGCCATTTGCGCCATCGTGTCGGATGTCGATGTTCTTACAGAGGAAGTGAAACCATGTACTTGACCCGCTTGGGTCGGTGTTGCGACCGAAGCTGTGACTGACTGATTGAAGCCGCTCCAAGGTAAAATCGCTGGGCACGTTGAGGAGCTGGAACAATTCCAGCGTTTGGGGAAGGGCATCTCTGCGCGGTAGGTCGAGCGGTGCGAATCTTGATGAGGTAAGTATTGTGCAGATAGAGAATGGCTCAAATGACCAAGTAAGAAAGGTTGCTTTGTAAAAGTCTCGCGACTACTAGCTTACTGCGTAGATTGTTTAAGAGACAGGACGTGACTTACACAATCCTCAAATTCGCCTTGACGCGAAGGCATTGTGGATTTTGTTCAAGGTACCATCGTCCCTCTGGGTGATCTAGATAACCTGTCAGACTCCCTTCCTCCGTGCGTACTTCTGCTAGGCTTACCATGTGAAACCTCCCAGATGTTAAGCATCCATTGAGGAAATGCAACCGTGATCGGCGTGTTTGTTGCCTCCGAAGAGAAAGCGCTGTACGGTTTCTCTCTCTTCGTCCACGACATGATCAACCGCGAGGGGATAAATTTTCTGCTGGATCAAGGGCAACAATGTGGGAGGTGAGGATGCTGGTATGCTGGTAGCAGGGTGGTGGCAGGTCGACCGGGGGAGTGCATGGAGTCAGGGCAGCGATCATGCCCAGCCGTGGCATCGGATCAGTCACCGCCGCCTCCTTTTGACATGAGAAAACTGGTCGGCATTCAAAGGGGGGGATGATGTGCTCAGGCTCCCTGGTACCACCTGTCGGGGGTTTCGTCCACAACGGGATTGCTGTGCGAAAGAGGATATGCAAGCCATCCTCCAGCTGAATGTCTAGACTTCAGCCACGCGTCGCCAAGGAGGTCATCGCCAATCAGGCGGCGCTTGAGTTGTCACTTCATCTAGCGGTAGAGCGTCGAGCTGATTGCCAACGAAGTGCCGGCACTCGTCGCGCCTCTCATGCGAGCCTCATTCCTCTCGACCTCCTCCGTCAAACGGTCCAATGGTGAGTTGGGTTGCGGTTGCGCTAAGGAGAGCCACTTCCAGGGCTGAATACAAGGGTCTGAACTAAATCACAGACTATCGATGGCCCCGCGGCTCCAAGCTTAAGTCATCTGGGCCATTAAGGTCTCGAATGCCTGCTAGACCTCTCGCCAAGAATCGGACTGCGTTACCGCCTTAATAAGGCTACCAATCATCTTCAACGGGATTGAGTTAGGCTTCTGACAAAACTGGACTACCGAACGGCAAATGGGCCTCAGCGACCAGCTCTGGTTGATCCCGTATCATTGACCGAAGATGCAAGGGATTCTTCTTGTGGCATGGTCGTCACACACCAGGCGCCACAAACCACAAACAAGCCAATACGCGAGCCTCGCTCATCCCTAGGTGCTTTCAGCCGCAGGACGAGACGATATTCTGTCTCAGGTCAACGGAAGATACCGTCCGAATTCGTCCTATCACGGGGTCCATGTCCGACGCCCAGCGCGTGAACCGCAGCATGTTGCATTTAGTTTACCTGGAGATAACCAAGCCATCGCAATTCGAATGGTCTAGGTCTGAAGTGGCAACCCTTCCGTCCGAAAGATCGGACATTAAGGTGCTTGGCTGCCCTCCCTCATAGGACAGAGCGGCGAGCATCCAGAACTTAGGCTCGCTCTCTGCCTCCGGCACCAGTGTCCTGTACGACGCCCCCGAGCCTACAAAATCTGCGCTTCACTTGAGCGAAATTTTGCGGCTTGCCAACCCCTTTCCTCCTTGGTCTTGAGTTCTCCATCCATCGTCTTGCTCTCCTTGAGAACGAAATATTTAACAATGGTGCGTTTCCACCTCCGAGTGATATCTTTCCCGACCCAGGCTACTCACATCAGAGCAGGCTCACTTACACGGCGGCCACTTTGACCCCAACACCGCGGGCAACGTAAGTTCTCTTCAACCCATCCTTGAGGGAAGTGTTTCGCTCATCATCGCAGTTCCAGCCGCAGCAACAGCAGGGATATCGACCGCCCGCAACTCACGGTGGTGCATATACTCCTGGTAGCTCCGTTGTGGTAAGAACGCTCTCCTTGCTCCTCCAGACTTAACCTTACCTTCGTCGTCGCAGTCCTACCAGAACCAACCATACAACGCTCCTACGCAGCCCGTATCGCCGGCTCAAAGCCCACTCTCAGCCCGTAGCACGCCTTATCAGGTCTCTCCACCTCCTCAGAGCCACCAACAGTACAACCCTCCCGAAAAACCATCCAACCAGCCAACGATGGTTCAATACCACCAAGAATCCATGGTAGGTTCTCGCTCGAGGTGGCATGTTGCATGGGCTCTGACGAGTACAGTCTTATACTTCGCAGCAGGGTGTTTACCCGCAGGGGACGGTCAATGGTCGGCAGGACGGCGCGAGGGTAAAGCTCTTCCACGGCTGCTTCTGTGAATAAACACCAATTGAACATCATTCTTAGGAAAACAAAAGCGCTATAATTCCAATGTCCAGCATGACTCCAATTCACAATGACGAAAAAGTAATCATCTCAAATTGGCTTCTTGTTGGGAATGCCAGGCTGACAATCCGATACAGAGAGAAGAGAAAGAATTTCCAGTCAGTCTCAAGGGAAGTCACCATTTCTCCAACCCGAGGACCACCTTTCGATGGCGCAACCCAACCATGTACCAGGAACCTGGATACGTGTACACAGACATGGAAGTACGAAGAAGGCATCGCGATTTCGCCGGACGAGTCTGTCAAAAGCCACGCTCCGATCGCTACCTTCATCATAACGATGGATACCTTCGTAATATGTATGTCTCTTGCACCGACGAAATTTACGAAGCCGACGGCACTTCCACTTGGAGGAGGACATTCGTTCGCAAGGTAGCCCCAATGAAGGTCCGGCTGGCCACTTGGGTCATGGACTTCACTTACGATCCAGAGAGTTGGGAGGACTGGGGTGTGATGATGCTCCGAGCCCTTCCTGCGGCAATTGCGATGGTTTTCGTAGTAAGTGAATGAGTCCCAACTCTCACGAACGGCGCACAATATTGATAAATGCAGTTTTGGGATGGCAAGCCAAACATCATCAAGCGTAACCTTCTCTATGCACCAGTTCTCTACGCCTACCATGGAGACGCCAAGGTGTGGAACAACTTGCTCGAAAACAGCAAGGGCGTATCCCACATGGCCCGAAACAACCAGATCTATCGTCTGTTGAAGCCGCGTTACTTGTGTTTCCTTCGCGAGCCGTTCAACGATCAGAACTGCGGTGTCGATGTTCGCGGCGTGAATGAATGGGAGGCTAGTGAGGGACAGGACACCCCTCTGGGCTATCTCTTCGTTGCTTACTCGACTGAACATTTCAGCCATGGGTCGGAGCATGACATGATGGCTCTGCATCATATCGCTGAAACGGCTTGCCGAGCAGCCAAGTTGCCCGCCTATTGGATCGCCTGCAGCTGCATGCGAGATGAGAGTGAACTGGAGTCCGACGTAAGCAATGGCTTTGAGGAATACCGAACCACAGCTAACAGATACAGGTTTACCGCATTTCCGACGTCCTCAGAGGATCGCAGGCTATGGTCATTGCCGTCGGGAGAGGCAAGTCTGATGACTCCTCCAACAAGCCCCACACCGACACTCTCCTTCGAGAATGGGGCAGCCGTATGTGGACATTCCCCGAAGTTCTCCTCAGCCCAGGCCAGACCATACAGGTATACACCCGTGATGGTAACCTACGAGCGCCGAGAATTATACCCAAGAACCAGTTCGCCTCCCAGGTTTGGACCTATATGGATCCGGATGTTTCCAGGAATCTCATTGACCACTACCTCGGCAACATCAGCCTCAGTAGACTGGAGCTGGCTGTATTGGCGCTGAAATGTCTGTACAGCCGCAACACAACCGAGTACCTGGCCGGTGACCAGGCTTACGCCCTCATGGGCCTGTTGAGAATGCGCCCTCAGATTGACCGAACTGATACGGCATTCCAAGCCTTCTCGAGGCTGTCTCTGGCAAACGACTCGGACAAACTTCTCGAGCGATATCTGTGTACTCTTCCATTGCAGAGGCACCAGCCTTGGTATAACATGGACGACACGTATCAGAGTTCGCTCTGGGACATCACTCCGTATTGTGAGGTGGCCGGCATCGCCGATAATGATACCGTCATCGTCGACGGTGCTTGGGGAATGTCGGTTCGGTGGAAGTCGTTCTACCCAGTATATTGGTCAACTGGGCCATCTTGGAAGCGTTTCTTATCTGGGCTCCTAGTGGAGTGGAACGGCAACATCTTCATCATTGCCATTGTTCTGATTGCATACGGTGCCAAAGCGGGATCTTCTGGCGGAAGCCTCATTGCACCCGGTGTCATTTTGTTACTGTTCTTCCTCTATGGTTGGATCATGACGCCCAAACTTGTGAAGGTCATCTACGGTGGCAAGTTCGAGGCCACACAAGCCGAGATGTTCGGTTTCGAGGGTCATTTGAACTCGCCAACCATTGAGCGGGCAATCTTTGGCGGAACCTTCGGGCGCTTCTCATGGAGCACAAACGGAAGCCCTTTGAGCCGATCAATCGTCAACGAGTTCGGCGAGCGAGTCGGTATCGATCCTTGCAAAGATCCGGAAGTGAGAATCAAGGTCGAACAGGCCAAGCATGCTCGACCGGGAGACATGAGGGTAAGTGCTCGACCTCTCGACCAAAGTCATGTTGATGAAAATACTAATTCGGGATAGGTCTTTACGCTGGTTGATACGTATAACATGGAGCTAACGCTCTTTGAGGCCGTGAGGCCTCCGGTTACTCTGTTGTTTTGTGCCTCAGAGGGAGGTATGCAGCGGGCGATTGGGTGTTCGTATGAGTGGGAAACACAGACCATGTATCGCGAGACCGTGCTGAGAATGCCAACTACGGCTCTCAACAGGATGTTCCGCGTGCCGCGAATCCGTATGGGAATCCAGCGCCCGGATTATCCCTCGATGCCTCGCACTGGAGCCGTCTAATGACGCGATAAGTGCTGGATTTTGTCCGACTCGAGGTGCAGGTGCTCCGCAGGTAATGGTTTTGGTGTAATGTCTCTCAAATCTTTAATTTAGCGATAATGCAACCCTCTCTGGTTTTTGTTCGAAGTTGGTTTGAGCATGACCGAACGGAGTAAAATATTCAAAGCCAAGCAATGAATGTGTAATACAACAAATATCCTTCAATGACAAGTTGAGCTGCTTATCGTAAGACGGGCGGAGTTGTGTCGAGCATGAAAGTCCCAGAGAGCCGTGAGGTCTGTTCGTAGGTGTCTTATCGATAAGGGTGGGCGGCAATGACCTTATGCGGGGCAGCCTGCTCAGCTTCACTTTACTCCTTCACCAACTTCACCATCTCCAACATTACGTCTCTCTACGACGTTTTTGGGGTGGACAAGATGGAGTCAGCTCTCAAGTCATGGGGTAAGCGTTGAAGAGCTTCAGTCCGATGTAAGCACAGCTAACAGGCGTCGTAGAGTTAGACAACAACGTCCGCTTGATCGACCCCAAACGAGATGCTCTTTACAACTACAATGCTGATGCTCAGAAACAAATCAACGATGCCAGACCATGGGCGAGAGACCCAAACTATTTCAAGCATGTACGCATCAGCGCTGTTGCTTTAATCAAGATGACCATGCATGCCCGCTCCGGTGGCGCTGTTGAGATCATGGGTTTGATGCAGGGTCACATCGACGGCGACACAATTGTTGTTACTGACGCGTTCCGATTGCCCGTTGAAGGGACCGAAACCCGAGTCAACGCACAGGGCGAAGCCAACGAATACCTAGTGGAGTATCTAAGCCTCTGTCGAGCACAGGGCAGGCAGGAAAACGTAGTCGGGTGGTATCACAGCCATCCTGGATACGGATGCTGGCTTAGTGGAATCGATGTTGAGACGGAGGCGCTGCAGCAGGCATATCAAGATCCTTTCCTTGCTGTCGTGGTTGACCCTGATCGCACCATCAGTGCTGGAAAGGTGGAGATTGGAGCATTCAGAACCTACCCACCAAACCACAAGGCGGAGCCATCGAGCTCAGTCACCTCGGACGGATTCCAAGCTATACCACTTGCGAAGGCGGCCGATTTTGGCGCACACTCTAGCCGATATTACAGCCTCGAGGTTTCGCATTTCAAGAGCACCTTGGATTCCCACCTCCTCGAGCTTCTGTGGCACAAGTACTGGGTCCAGACACTCAGCCAGAGCCCTCTACTAACGAACCGCGACTATGGAAACAAGCAAATGCTCGACCTAAGCTTGAAGATTCAAGAAGCAACAGCGGCCATTACCAAAACGAGAGCTGCACAGGGGATGTCTTTTCCCACCAGCCGGACCATTGACAAGATGGTGGAAAAGGTAGCCAAAGAAGCCAACTTGATAGCGACAAAGGAGAAATCAGGCTTGGTCGCCGGTCAGGTTAAGGCTTCCGTGTTTAACAACCTCGGTTCGAAGGACTTATGATTATGAGACTAGACAAAGGAATTATGGGATTGTTTGTAGCTTTGTGACATAGATTGGCGTTCAGAGCTCATCAACAAGTGCAGTATTGTGTGTAACTACCCTAGAGCCATCATCTGAGTCAGAATGAGCGAGCACCGAGACGATCGAGTTGTTCTACTTAATCAAGAGTCCCTGGCCCATGTCACCTTTGTGTCGAGCGACTTCTTACATATTCCGTGTTCCAGCACCAACAGATCGAATCAACGCGATCCACCTGGCGGGACACACAACTCCACCTACACATCCACGACATCTAACCTTTATGCGGGGCACCGGAATCTCTCACTACAAAAAATTTATGTTGCTCCCGTATAGAAAAGGGTGAAGAGAAAATTAGTTCATCCTCCAGCTTTGCCGGCGGCCCACAGCGGTTCACATTTGAGTTGCCCTGACAGAGGAGCCTGGGTGGGCATCCAAGCAATCTTGTCGGAGCTGCGAGACCAGCATCCTTCGTCAATATATTAGTGTCTCGAGTTTATTTTCACGCGATCTCAGAACACAGAGCTATTGAGAAGCTAAGCATAAATTTGGGAACCATCGCAATCCCTGCACAAGATGGTTGGTTGCAAGATTTACGCTAGTTGATGTTGACCAACTGTTAAGAGTTCGGATTGCTTCCTAACTCGACTGCATGCTCATTCATCGATTTTAACCAGAATGATAGTCTTTCCTCAATCCAGGGAATGACGGCTGTTCTGGCGTGGGGTGGTATCAGTTGTAATATAAGCTGCGTGTGCTTCCCTCCGCAATTGTAGGACTCCCTCGAACCGGCAAATCGATTTCTACAGAGCATGCTTCCACTATGCATGGATGCTGAACTCAGGTCGGATTCCCTAGTCGATAGTCCATTCGAAAGAAATGACGTCCATCTTTGTAACCCTTTCCCCTTCAGGTTCTTGTCAGCTTCCTCGAGTTTTGAGCTTCGAGCTGCTCCGCATCTCTCTAGATCTGCGCAAGGACCCGACTTCTTGGCTCATCGCAGTGGGGATGAACTACCGAGAGATCTCGGGTTCCGGATCAGTTAGTCGGGAATGGATTCCGGGGGAAATGGGCTATGGTCTAGCCAGGTATTGTACGGACGTTGCGCGACTGGCGCCTCGCTCGGAAGGTTTGCGTGTGAGTACAATTTGGATTGGTGTGTTGTTTACGATCAACCGCCGCCCTTGAAGCGTGCAGAGGACTTGTAGATTGCCCAGTCATGAAGCAATTGGGCCATAATCTTTGGACGGAAGTGTGAGACGTCGGTGCTCAGACCCACGCAACACGTCTGAGCTTGTTCTATCAGATTGATAGCCTATTTGCTACCGAAGAACGAGTGCCATGCACTTGTTTGCATGAACACTCCAGTTCATATCATCAGGATTTGCTGGTACGAGAGTTTCTGGTGGTCTTTTTTTTTTTTTTTT